>ML873130.1:0-12459 GCA_009831015.1 Picea engelmannii
CCCGACATACAAATCAACACCAAAATCAACTATGCGCCAATGTATTGATTCATATAAACAAAGTTTAACCAAGGTGCCAAAATGATATTCATATTAGTTGACAAATCAATAAGTTATGAAAAGATTAATATAGGGATTACATCATATATATATATAAAAAATTTAATCAAACCCCTATGCATTTCAAAGAACCAATGATCAGACAAGTCATAAAAAGTGTAAATCCAAATGCTCAATGTCTTACAAATAAAATCAAGTTATGCAATCAATATAAGAGTGTCCAATAAGCAATAGTTCGAAAGTCCTTTCAGCCACATGACGATAAACAAAAGGTAAGTGCAGTAGGCATATCGATAAAAATATCATGACAGTTCAAATAGTGATCGAAATGTGACCTCGAAATGAGAAGTTTTCACTCTTACAGTCGTGAAAACTTAAAATTCCATATCCTTGTTCTCCCACGAATGAGGATCATCTTATTACAAAAATAATAAGTATTTATAAGTTTTTCCACAGGGTAAAACCTCCCTGTGGAAATTATCAATCTGTTTACATAATCTGGGAAGATATTCCCAAGTTGTCTAAACTAGGAAATTAAAATGAAACTAAAACATCCAAATATCCTCTAAACCGTCCATCAAATCCAATGCAATTTCGAATTCACCTGAAATGGACCAAAAATAACAAGTTAGAGAGATATTTTATTAGCAAAACAATAAAAATCTAATTCCACAGACTTAGCTACAAAATCATCTGATTCTGTAGCTAGTCTAAAATAATATACAGAATCGGAATTGAAATTAATTCAAATCTTTCAAGAAATTGTATCCAATAAACATTCAACAATCATTTGAGAACGGATCACAAATTGAAACCGTTATTCCACTATGAAATCAAATAGGATCCACATCATTTAACCGAGCACAGAGATAGCAATACTCTGTTTCAATTATAGTCATAAATCGGGTAAATGAAATCATATGAAACAGAATAATAATCGTTTCCCAACCAATCGAATCCATCAGTTACGAAATCGTTTTGATATTCAATTGAAAACAAAACCAATCGCAAACACTTCGTTACACCTGTGAATCGAACAAAATTATCACGATAACTGTATAGCAAGTGATTTAGGCTGTGAACGAATCCAAACGATAATTGACTCATAACAAAATCATAACAGGATTAATCAAACATAATTTATTATAGATTTTGATCATTGATCAATGCACAATAAGCAATCAAAATCGATTAATATTGATCACAATCATTTCAATCAAACGAATCGTATCAGAGTTTGACCAATTCATTTCACAAATTTAAAATACAGAGCATCAATTATAATCTGAACTCAACTCATAGGACAAACTTGCTAAATTAGAATAAGTGCGAATCGATTTAGCTAAGATTTCCACACAATTGTCATGATTCGGGTTCATTTCCGATTCGGGAGCGAATGTTATTAGAGCGTAATGTTTTCATCAAAGAAACAAAGTGATTATCCTTAACTTGGAAACAATCAAAGATAGAACTTCACACAACACAGCATCGTAACAAGTATCTTCCCGAAAACATTTACCAGCCATAGCATACCAATGATAATGAAATTGAATCCGAGCAAAATCGTAACAATCAAACTAAATCAAACCATTTACCAACCATAGCAGATGGATGATAACCAAATCAAATCCGAGCAAGATTGTGTTCTAAACTGAATATGAAAAATCTCCTTTTCAAATCAGATACAAACCAAATCCTTTGAAGGCAAACAATCAAACAAATTCAAACGAAGATCACTCAAATCCAATCAAAATCTATTGATTTCTATACTCGGAATAATCATATCGTATATCGAATCGAAATTTCTTTGTATTCAAAGTAAAGTTATATATAAAATGCACGCCATATAACAGAGCTATTCAAAATGTGAACAGAATTGTTTAAAAACTAAATTGAAATCATTATAACAAACTAGATTATTTACAAAACAAAACGATGTCAAAACCATACCTGTGTAGTGCCGAGGCTGCTTGATTATACCAGCTTGGAATTTACCACAGTCGTGGTTGATTCCACATTTTTGAACAGGATAGAGCCGGTTGTCTTTTTCCTTTTATCTGTCGCTTGTAGCTTGGCCTTTTGACTGCTTAGGACTGCAATCTGGTCTTCCAAAGATTGAATCTTTGACTGGAGTATTGGAACATCAATATAATATCTCTCTAACCATGAATTGCATTGATCACGGGGTGCGTGTGTAGGTTTAGACAGAGCAAGCGAGGGTTTGGCCAAATGACCGAGGGTTTTACGAGGCAATTCAATACCCGGGTAGTTAGGGTCGTCCTTTAGGCAGGGGGGTAGGTTTGATACAAAGTCATAAGGGGTTTCATGACACAAACCTTGCGAATAGGGGTATTCATTGGCCAAGAAACGCTCCACTTCCAAATTGGAGTCCTCACTCAAGACAATAGGGTTTGGCTCAACAGGGGGTTTTGGTTTGTTCCTTGCCATCCAAGAAATGAGCCAGGCATTCCTTTTCCCTTTAGCATTTGCAGTGAGGTTCATCTTAGGATTTTTGCTCATAGGCTTTGTAATGGCTTCTACACTCTTAGTTACAGTGTCGGGTAAGTCGATAGGAGAGTTGGCCGAGGGTTTAGGCAGTAGGAGGTGTAAGGGTACAGTCGGTTCAGCCTTAGTCTCAGTTACCACAAGTTTATCAACCTATACAGGGTCGGTGTCCTCAAAGCCATTACGGGCGATGAAGGCCTTCCAACTGTCACCAAGCAAATTCAAATAATAAACAACAATGAGCTTAATAAGCCCATGGTGAAACAGGTTGTTGTCAGCCTTGTGCCTTTTATACTTTTTGGACATTTTATACAAGCTCCGACAAAAATAGAAAGGCATGTTTAGAGGAAACCCTATAAAAATAATCAATAGACGCAGGTGGTAGAGGAACACAAGCCCGAATCGACCTTCACAGGTCACAAACTGCTTGATTATCATTAATAAATCGTGCCATCATTTTTTAAGCATAGTTACGGGCAAAACTCTATCACATGAGGCGATTTTGCGCGATTGAAACAACAACGTCCACGGCACTTCCTCGACCTTGCAATTCTTAAACCAACGTTGTCCCGAAGGAGCTAACCCCGTAGCCGAGCTGATGAACTATTCATCAATCTCTAACTGTACATCGCCTACCTTGGCATGACAGCCATCGAAGGTCATGGCAAACTGTCGAGCTATGCAAAGGTTAAAACCCTCAAAATGTTTCACGAAGGTAAGCCACCTACTGTCTGCCAAATCTTGGTGAGCATTATCAAACATCAACAGGGCTTGACTACCATTGGGTTCAACTCGCACGACTGGGGCCATGGAGCTGAATGCATGGTAAGGGAAGGGTTTGAATTCACCAACGCATACAGGGGCAGAGCTACCCGAACCAACAGTAATGAACGAGCAAAAGGGGTAAGCATTAATGCGAGCATGCGAAGGTGGTGGAGTCTGCCATGCATAATATTCATTATCCAAGTACAACCGCCAAACTTCATAGTTGTTCACTCCATAATAATAATTCAACGTGCGCCCAACTAATGAAATCAAATGTGTATACCAATACGCACCAACACTATGCCATAGTGTTTAAACACCCGACATACAAATCAACACCAAAATCAACTATGCGCCAATGTATTGATTCATATAAACAAAGTTTAACCAAGGTGCCAAAATGATATTCATATTAGTTGAAAAACCAATAAGTTATGAAAAGATTAATATAGGGATTACATCATATATATATATAAAATTTAATCAAACCCCTATGCATTTCATAGAACCAATGATCAGACAAGTCATAAAAAGTGTAAATCCAAATGCTCAATGTCTTACAAATAAAATCAAGTTATGCAATCAATATAAGAGTGTCCAATGAGCAATATTTCGAAAGTCCTTTCAGCCACATGACGATAAACAAAAGGTAAGTGCAATAGGCATATCGATAAAAAGATCATGATAGTTCAAATAGTGATCGAAATGTGACCTCGAAAGGAGAAGTTTTCACGCTTATAGTCGTGAAAACTTAATGAAGACAAATGTGCAAATGTCGCAAGAAATGAAAATGTTGTCTATTTAAAAAATGCGATGAAAACTTGATGTTCACAATACATAGGTGTAGGCAGCTTATAGGATAATAGAAAAAAGTGAATTGGTTGCCAACAATGGCGACGCACTGGAAGAAGCAGTTATCTCTACAAAAGTAACAAATTCAGATTAAGACAGTAAAGATAATTTCAACTCAAAAATAACAACCAGAAAATCGTACCAACATCATCATTAATCATTTTTTTTCCAACAGTGTTTTAAAAGATGAAAACCAATAACATTCTTAAGATCAGCAAGTCACGATATTAAAGATAAAATCTTCAATACTGTTGTCATGGCCACTGCTGCCAGCAGGCGTCCATAGCCTCGACAGGGTTTCCATTTAACCCACTCTGACATCTGTATCCTGTTCAGAAGTTCTAGATCATAATAAAGGATATTAAAGAGTTTTCTTATATTTTTTGCAGATTGTCATGTACCCGACATTGTTTCGCTGCCAGCGGGCTTGTTTAGTACCCCGACGAAGTTGTCTTGGAATCATGCATGCATTTACCCGCTGCCAGCAGACCTATTCAGTATCCCGATGGGTTTACAAGCACTTCCAACAGCTCTTATTAATAATTTATTTTGTTTTTCTTTTATAGATATATAGCCGAGCGGGGTGACGCTGAAAATCTTGATATTTTAAACATATTTTTTCAGACCTCATTAGAATTTTTTAGCACTATCCTTTATTTAGCTCCAGAGATGTTTTATTTACAAAACAACTTCCTACGACAGGGAGACATCTTTTGAGTCATTCCTTTACGGAAAAGGGACAGCGTAAAAGGATAATAGATGATCATGGAAAGCTTTGGTCAGAGATTGAAATCAATAAACTTCTTTCAAACAACAAAATTTTCCAACATAGATATCAGTTTCAGCAATACATCATTGATGTTTGTACAAATCCATCAGAAGTTATTTCAGCGAAGAAAATTTCTATCGTCTTTGTCTGAACAACTCAGTGTACAGGTATGTATATTTTTCAAAAAAAACACAAACTGATAAATTCAAATCAAAATCAAAAAACAAAGCAAACGAAAAAAGAAAACAAAAGCAAAAATATATACATAATATACAAGGGTAGTTATCAAGCAAAGTATCTTTTCAGGGCTTGGCCATTCACCGGGTAGGTGTCAAGCTGCCCTTCAAGATTCTACAATCGAAAGGAACTAGGACCCAACTTTTCAGCAATTAAAAATGGTCCAAGCCATAAATTTTGAAATTTGGTGTGCTCACCCTTTCCTTCATGTGGTTTGTCCCATTTTAAGACAAGATCGCTTACTTCAAAATTCCTATCAGAAGCAGAATTAGAATCGAACCAGCTTTTAATCAATTGTTGATGTTGATCTAACTTACGCTTAGCTTGGGCTCTTACTTCTTCCAACTTCATCAAAACGTTAATCCGGCTTTCTAAAGGGGGACAATCTTCTTCTTGGACTTTTTCTTACAACTGAAGCGAAAGAAGAAGAATGTGAGGTGGTAGAATTGCTTCTCTGCCATAAACGAGAAAAAAGGGGGAGTTACCGATAGCGGCTTTGGGTGTTACCCTATCAGCCCATAGTGCGTTTAGTAGTGCATTGTGCCAATTCTTGTGATTTTCAACCACAGTTCTCTTGATAATTTTGATCAAGTTCTTGTTTGTTGATTCTACTAATCCGTTGCCCTGGGGGTAGTAACTAGCAGAATACTTCATCTTTATTCCTTTCTCCAAAGAAAACTCACTCATCTCAAGAGAAGAAAAATAAGAAGCATTGTCAAAGACTAAACAGTCAGGGATACCGAAACGAGTGATAATATTCGAGTTTAGAAAGGCGATTACCTGACTGGTGTTGATAGTTCTTAGCGCAGCAGCTTCAGACCATCGAGTAAAGTAATCTGTGGCTGTCACAATACACTTGTGTTGCTGCAAGGATGGAGGGTTAATAGGACCAATGATATCAAGTCCCCATTGCTGGAAAGGAGAATCTACTGAAACGGGTTGCAAGGGAAAGGCAAGTTTTTGTAACCACCCTGATGCTTTCTGAAAAATGATACATTTATGACACAAGGCATGGGTGTCCCTAAAAAGTGTGGGCTAGTAATAACCGGCTCTTAAAACTTTATGAGCAGTGGTGTCACCACTGAAGTGACAACCATCTTCTCCTGCATGCAACTCAAGCAAGACTTTTTCTGCTTCGTCTTTCTCAAGGCAGCACATCAGTACGCCGTCAAAATTCTGACGAAATAGTACACTGTTAACTAGATGATAGGAGGCGGACTTTAGTCTCAATGCTCTTCTCTTGGTGGGGTCAAGGTGACGGGGTGTTGAACCATGTTCAAGACAGAATCTAATATCGCCGTACCAGGGACTAACAAGGTTTTGTGTGCAACAGATCAAACTTTGATCGCTTTGTCTTAGGTTTGACGTATCATTATGTTCTTGGTGTCCTTTTTTCGAATCAACAACCAACTTACACAACCCTTGGCCTCTCACAATCTGAGATGGGTGATTTCTAAGCCATACTCCTGCAAGGAGGTGACCCAGTTGGCTCTCTTCTCTCCTAACTCCTTCTGTACTAACAAGTTCCTTACGGCAGGGTAGGGGAGAATGAATTTCGTCCTTGACTTCAAAAGATAGGACCGGAAATGCTTAACTGATTTGAAAACAGCGTAGGCTTGCCAATCAACCATTGGGTAGTTAAGTTTAGCACCTTTGAAAGAAGATCTCATAAAGGCGATGGGTACTTCGTTGTTATCAACATTCTTTTGAGTTAGGATGGCGGCATAGGAACGGTCAGAGGTAAAAGTATAGAGTGTAAAATCTTGAGAGAAGTCAAGGCTCATGAGAGACGGAACATCTATTATGGCCTTCTTTATGGCATTAAAAGCTTGATTTTTTGTGGGTCGCCAGTGATATTGGGTGTCTTTCTTAATCAGGTTCTATAGAGGCCTGACCATTTCGGAGAAACTGGGGACAAATCTTCTCAAGAAATTAATCTGGCCTAAGAAAGACTGCATGGATATTTTGGATGTAGGAGGGGGAAGTTTAGCGATGACTTGAGTCCTCTTGGGGTCAATAATCATCCCATCACTAGACACAATGAATCCCAGGATTTTACCCTGTTCTACTGCAAAGATAGACTTTTTGGGGTTCAAAGAGATGTCGTATTTACGACATCGTAGCAGAACGGCTCGTAAGTGAGCTAGATGATCGTCTTTGTTTTTAGAATAGACAGTCACATCATCTAAGTAAACTATGATGGAGTGATTGATTAAGCCTCGAAAAGCAATGTCCATTGCTCTTTGAAAGGTAGCACCAGCATTAATCAATCCAAAGGGAATTTTGTGATAAGCATAAGTGCCCCACAGAGTACGGAAGGTAGTTTTGAATTGGTCTGGAAAAGACATCAGGACTTGGTTGTATCCAGCGAAACCATCCAATAAAGATAGCCTCTCGGAACTAGATATCTGTTGTAGGATTTGTTCCATGGGTGGGACAGGATAGTTGTCTTTGTTAGACGCTCTATTGAGGTTTTGGAAATCGATGCAAAGTCGGATTTCCCCGTTTTTCTTCCGAACTGGGTCAAGGTCGGACACCCATTGAGTGTGCCTAACAGGAAAAATTATTTTAGCACTTAGGAGTTTATTCAATTATTTTTGAATGGTTGATTCTAGTTTAGGGTGCATCTTCCTCAGTTTCTATTGGAAGGGTAAGATTTGGGGCTTCATCGGGATGACATGTTGTATGATATTAGGATCAAACGTTTTAAGATCATCATATGTCCATGCAAATACATCCTTAAATTCTTTAAATAATTTAACAAAAGCATCTTTTTCTTGTCTAGAACATCCCAAGCCTAAGTTAATGCACTGAGGATTTTCACTAGTTCCTAAATTGACTTTTTCATAAGACAACGAGGAACTATTAGTTTTACAATTGACCGTCTTTTTAAATTTATCTTCAAAATCATAAAACTTCTCTAATATAACTATGGATTTGGGTATGGAATTTACCATGTCCGATAGAGCTTCAGGAGATTTTGGATCAGGTATTACTGTAAAATCGTGCAAATTGTCATCGTGCGTGCGTTCATCTATCACCGCGCCTTGAAAGGTTTCTTCCATGTGCAGAAGGTTAATGATCTGTTGATCATCGTCAAATACTCTCCAGTTTGTGATATTGTCAAGAACAGATGGTCAAAACAATATCTCGACGGAGAATGCATCTGGGGACAAGCCTTCTGCAGGAAGAAGTTTAGAGGCTACATTAGCTAGTAGATCTGCTTCAGCATTATTTAATCTAGGAATGGAATTTATATTGAAAGCAAAAAATTTATTCATTAAACTCCATACCTCAGACTGGTAACTTTTGAGATGCGGGGAAAGACAGTGTATAGAATCTCTAACCTTTCTAACCACTATTTCAGAGTCGCCAAATATGACCAGGTTTTGAATGTTCATATCCAGAGCTTTTCTGAGACCTTGCAGTAAAGCCTCATATTTTGCAGTATTATTAGTACATTCAAATTCTAGTCTACAAGCCATTAATGTCTTGTTACCTGTCGGATCGATAATGATGCAGCCTGCTCCAGCTCCTTCTTTAGACTTAGAACCATCGAAATATAGAGACCAAATTTGGTCTCCATCGGGCTCATGGGACTGTTGCATAGAAGCTGTTGGTTGCATATATGTGACGATCTCGGACTGCTGTGCCGGATTGCTGATAGGTGAGACCTTGGCCATGAAATTGTTGAAGAAGGTGTCCATCCCTTGGACTTTGTGTGAATCAGCAGAAGGTGTATATGGTTCGTTGGGATCATTCAAATCTATGACTGTGAATTTAAGATAGCGCTCACGATTCGCCCTGATCTTGTTAGGCTTACCATTCTTTGGAAGCCATAAGTGAGACCAGTCTGTTGCGAAGTAACCATGTAGCTGCTCCAACCAGTCCCTTCTTAAAAACAGACCATACACTTCTAGAATATCCACAACGATTATATCAATAACCTGATGAACCTTGGGGTTAGACGATAATCTAATCAATACATTTTTTAATTCGCCTATAACTTTAACATTCGTCCGATCAAGTTGTATGATTTTTAAAGTAGATGGTTCCACTTCAGTGTTAATCTTTTGGCAGATAGACCAAGGCATCACATTGGATGACGCTCCTGAGCCAACCATACAATTATGCACATTTCTGTTGAAAATCTCGAAAGTTAAAAGAGAAGGAGGTACATTTTTGCGAGTAGTGGGAGTAGTAGCTTGTGGCTTCTTACTCGCAATTTCTAATGCTACTTTATCTACATTATCTACATTATTTACATTATTTACAGGGACTACAAGAAGGCTTCCTATATCTTGAGGATCAGGATTATTTTTAGTGGAAGTCTTCTGCGGAACTTTGCTTTGCACAACCTTGTTACCATTTGAATTACCATTCTTGTCGTTCTCTGAAATATTTTGCAACATTTTTTTAAGCAGAAATCGAAAATTCAATAACTCATAAATAGAAATGTTAGCCCTTAACTTTTTAAGATCTTCAACAACATCATAATCTAAGTTGGGGTTCACATTACTCTGTTTAGTCTCAGCTGATTTGGATGGCTTTGGAGGTGAATTTGTGGTGTTCTCAGTAGAGGGCTTGTTTGTTGTCTTACTCCTAGTGTTATAAGGATGTACAGTCTCGAAGTTTGCTTGAAAGATACTATCTGAGAAGTGTCCAGAGATTTTTGGAGAAGTCTCTTCTTCTTGAACTATTTCTTGTTCAACTACTTCCTTAGGGGTCTCAGGGGGCATCAAGTTATCTTGGGCTTCTAGAATTTTTTGAAGGGCACATTGCAAACTTTCTAGATTTAAGCCTTCAGGGTTTGGATTAGGTCTGTTGGTAGGAAAAGGCTTTCGGAAAGGGGTTTTGTAGGGTCCTTTACTCGAGGAAGCTTCTTCAGCTGACCTTTTTAAGTCTATAACTTGATTCGACAGTTTTTGAACAACTTTAGTTAAATTTTCCAAATCAGAGTTTTCAGGTTGTGTTTTACTTTGCGTAGGTCTGGGGAGAATTTCAATCTTCCTTTTGGAAGAAGAACTAGTTTCAGTTTCGTTGCTAGAAGAGTCTTTAAGACTAAGTATGTCCTTTTCAATATGGCTGGCCTCCTCGAAGGCTTCTAACAACGTGGCTTTCTTGGATCGTTTAACCCAAATAGATATACTTTGATGTAAAGCTTTAGTGTAGTAAGCTATTATAAGACTCTCACCAGACATGGAATCTGCAGGGATTCGATTTTTAAGCGTCAAGAATCTTTGATTAAAGTCTTTAACTTTTTCTTTTGGGTTCATTTTTAAGCTTGAAAGATCCATGACTAAGACTTCCGTAGGCTTACCGTCTCCGAACTTTTCCAAAAAGCATGACTCAAACTTTTCCCAAGACACGATGGTATGGGGTTGCTGGGAAAAGTACCATGTGGATGCATTACCCTTGAAAGTATAAGGGAACAACCTACAGACAACATCTTCATGTTCAACATTGCGGAGTCTAATGGCTAACATAAAAAAATTTGATATGATCTTCAGCTATCTGTTTTGAATCAGGATCAAACTTGAGAAGCCATTTCTCTTGGTGCTTAGGTAAAGGGTGATGGGCTCCAGGTACAGCTACAGCATCCTGATCAAGCCAGGGTCTAGCAGGGTTGTTCTGATTTGCCATTGGGGTAGTGGGTGTGGAAGGCTGAGAAGGTGAATTGCCTTCGTTTGACGAGGAATCTCCTCCAGAAGAAGAAGGAGATGAGGGAGGTTGTGAAGGAGGTATCCCAAATCCTCCTGCAGCAGGATTTGTGATTGGATCTATAGGATTCACAGTGAGCTTAGTGTCACCTAATTGTTCTCTGATATCAGAGAAGTCCAAAGGTTGACCCCAAAAACGATTTGGTTGCCTAAGATGAGCTAAGGCGCTATGTGTTTTAATAAGAGATTGACGGACAATCTCTTGGATGTCACCGCCTGTAGGATTAGGGGTTGTTGGCTCAACTGTGATCTGTGGATCATCGGTTGAAGTAGTTGTTGTTCGAAGGGGAATGTTATCGTGTGAACGGCTTCTAGTCACTATAGGTGAGCGATTCGGGGGGGGAGGAGTCTTGCAACCACCTCGTGCCATTAATTAAGTTCAGGCCCTCCTTCTAGCGCCATTTGTTAATGGGCGAATTTGACCGTCCGTCAACTGAGAGAGTGGAACCAGTCTGGGGTTGTCTAATAACCCAAGCCGTTTGGAATGAACCACCCTGATGAGTTTAGCGGATCCGTTAGCCAATCTAAGGTCCTATGAAAACTGAAGAGAAAACTAATCTAAACTAACTAATCTAACTAAAACTAAATAAAACAAACTAAACTAACTAAAATTAAATAAAACAAACTAATCTAACTAATCTAATTAATTAAAACTAAATAAAACAAACTAAACTAACTAAAAATAAATAAAACTAACTAACTAACTATATATACAAACTACTAATTATTACTATACTAACTACTAACTGAAATATAACTTATTCACAAAATATACAATATCTACAATTTACAAATTTAAGTAAAACCTGAAAAAATTCATTTGCAATATGCCCTAAGATAGAGAAAGGTATTTTTTGTTGATTTTATGATTTTATAAACAAGAAATAAAACAAAAAACTAACTAAACTAAACACTAATATACTAATTCTACCTATAAATCTAACTAAACTTATATCTAAACTAAACTACTAATAAATACACTAAACAAACAAATGACAAACTGACCTGGAAATGCTCCAGATTTGTCCTGTGTATGATGATCTTTGAAGTTGGTTGGAGGAAGGAAACTCGCACCGAATAATCCAGAAGCTTCTCACCGAATAATCCAGAAGCTTCTCGTAAACGATAGCTACAATGCTCTTTGAATGTGTTTACAGGACAAACAAGACATAAAAATCATAACAATTATATGATTTATAAATCTCCGCAATTAGGTAAACCTATTATGTAAAGACTTATACTGAATAATCCAATTGATGAAGAAGAGAAATCTGTCATTCATAAACTGAATCAAGTAATTGCTATGTTTTTAAATACTGGAAGAAATCAGATATGGATTATATTGATTAAATCATATCATTTGCAAAAGATTAAGATAGCTAAAGTAGTCATTAACCAAATGCAAATTGCTACAGAATCATCTGATTTTGTAGCTAGTCTAAAATAATATACAGAATCGGAATTGAAATTAATTCAAATCTTTCAAGAAATTGTATCCAATAAACATTCAACAATCATTTGAGAATGGATCACAAATTGAAACCATTATTC
>ML873132.1:0-15228 GCA_009831015.1 Picea engelmannii
AAATTTAGCCCCTAAAATCATCCATGGTGCCTCTGAAGAGGGTGAGTTGCACCTTGTCATGGATGCATATGTTTCCAATCCCATTCAATGCCTTTTATCTTTTATCTTATTTCTTTTTCTTTCAAGAGACTAGTTAGGGGACATTGCCCTGACGTGGTGACTAGTGGTGACAATGTTACCCACAAGCATTTCACGGAGATGAGAAGGTTGGCTTGTGATGAGACCACCTTTCTCTTGGTTATGACACCAAGTTCCACTACCATGGCATGGTGACCAGATGAATGGTAGTGTCATACCGCTACATGCCCATGGATCTAATAGGTTGGCTCGTGATGAGACCCCCTATCCTCCAACTAGGTCTTGATTTTATTATTTTATGGGTCCCTTTGTTTCTTACTAAGAATCATTTTATTGATTTCTCAGGGATCCCTGGGCGAAGCATCTAAAGGTTTTGTTCTTTTGGCATTTACATTTTTCCAGCTACTTTTACCCTCTGGGCCTTTAGCCCCTTCTTCCCACAAGGTAAGGTACAATCCTTTTCTAGCTTGGAAAACCCAATGCCCAAAACAATGATTGGGATGTATGAGAGGGAAAAGGATGAAAAGTGGTAAGTATGGTGGGAATGGATGAGGACCTTTCATGAACCCACCCAATGGCGACTCAAACCCTTATGGGAACCAACTTGTTAGGGCATCCTGTCATTCCCCCCAGGTGTGGAAAGGTAGAAAGGAATAAGGTCCAAGCACACATTAGAACTAAAAATAATTAAATGCACATACTCAAATGTTTTGAGAATCAAAGTGACACATACCATGATATCTGGACTCATTACCTCATGGAGCAAGACCCACCGCTATTGAAGGACCACGCCGATGGGATGGATGTTGTTGTTGCTAACAAGGCAAAGGCTTTGAAGAAGAAATATGGGCCCTCCACGTCCATGCTCAAGTCAATATGCCTCTCGATACTCCATATCTAGGAGTTGTGGGCCTTGAGACATAATCTCCTTAGTTATCCCTAGGCTAGGGGATAACATCTGGCTCCATCTCGGGGACATGTGCTCACCCTAGAGAGAATGAGAACCTCAACATCTCTGGCATGACCTGTGACCTGCTTGATCTCAAAAAAATATTGTTAGTAATCATTTGGGGTGGTGTTATCACCCCTCGCTCATACATGGTACAGTAAATGAAAATAAGCAATCATATATACAAATGGAAATACAACTACTCCAGCACGAAATGCAGATGGTATATACAATGAATGAAAATGCCTACCTACTTACCTCTACTTACCTGTTGGTTGAATGCTAGGTGTAGTCAAATAGCCAATGAAACCACCCTAGCAATGTCTCACAATACTTGCCTCTATGCTTCATCATAAACCAAACCAGTGATAAGTTAAGCACAAAAATAACATGAGTTTGAAAATGTACAAGGAGGATCTACGTTTCCCGAGGATTCCATTTCTCCTTCATTCTTTGAATCATTGAATAAGGTATTATCAAAATCCTAAAAAGGAAAGTGACTAACCTCATCCTCTTCTTATTGTATAGGAGGAATAGGCTTTTGGATGGCTTCATCAGAGGGATGAGGACACATCAACACTTCATCAACATGTTCGATATCTTGATGTTCCATCTCCTTAGCCACATCTTCATTATTCTTGGCAGAAAAATGAGTAATCCTTTGCTCTTCCTTGTGGGACTGGAAAACCTCATCAAGATCCTTCCCCTTATCCTCTTGTTGGTCGATGGTTTGTTCCCCTTCTTCTTGGAAATCACAAATAAATTTCTCAAGGGAAACTAATCTCTCCAAACTAAGAGTGTCTGAGGTAAAGAGGTTTCTTACCTGGGACAAGAAGATATTTTCCTTGATTCCTTTAGCCATGTTGTGAGCTTCATCAAGCGTTCTTGGGCCCTTTTTACTGAGGGGAAACCCTAGATGCACTAAGAGTTCATTGGTATAGAGATGAATGATGTACTTATCTTTAGGATGATGGTTTCCAGGGATTCGATATAGTATGTCCTCAAGCCTATCCTAGAAATGTCTGACAGTTTCATTCTCAGTTTGTTTTATATGCTCTAGTCTTTTTAGTAGTATTGGGATATCTTCCAACTTAATACCCCATGTTTTGAGAAAGGTTTCTTCCAAGTGGTCCATAGATGTGATGCTGGAATCAGGGAGGTTGTCATACCAATTTTTGGCATTGCCATGAAGAGTGGCAGAGAAGAGTTTCATTGCCAAGTCTTCAGCTTCATCACTAATAGGGTGGAGTTGAAAGAAATCCCTAAAATCATCCATGTGACAGTCAACTCTCTCCCCATCACTATTAGTGAATCTAGGGATCCAATTTTCATACTTAGGGGGAATTTTCCTAGGGTATCCCAGGATTTTACTCACGTCCAAGGTTTTGAAGTTTCCTGGGTCCCATTTAGAAGTTATGGTTGGCTTTGTCTCTAGTGGAGTCGCCAGATAATTTTTTTGAAATTATCAAAGGGATGAGGAGATCACCCACAATGGAGTTGCCAGGTAAGCTTTGTAAAGTAAAGGATTTTGAGGAAAGGATTACCGAGAAGTGTTGACTTTGAGGATAATTGACTCAGTGTTCTCTGACAACGATGCCAAAATGTTAATGCTCAATTTGTACTTATTCCAATGGAAAAGGTTAAAGGAATGCAAATTGGTGTAACATGAGGTTATCCTATCACTATCACCTCAACATGATAACTTATTATATTTAGGGTTGATGGCCCAAGGGAGATGTCCCCTATGACCTGGGGGTTTGAGAAGGAAAAGGTTAAAGTGTCTATGAAAATACCCCTCTCACAAGTCACACTGATCAAAAAGTCTAAGGGTTTTAACCAATGAAGTAGTGAAGTATTAAGATGTACCTGCCCAGAACAAAGCAACAAGAAAATCCCTTATTTATAGAGTTACAATGACTAGAATTAGGTCAAAAGGGTCGACATGGCCAGTTTACATGTAATATCCAGTTTTTACATTAAATGAAAAATTAAAACAATAAATCAAGAAGAAAAGGTGATTTCATGCCCTTTTAGGGTGACGTTAGGCCTTTCTAGTGCAACGTTGGCCTCCAGGAGAAAAACATTAGGCCTCCCAAGGCCTCTGGATCAAGCCACACATGCTACTTGGCACACAACTGCCTCCAAAGTGTCCATCAAACGATGGGTGATGTCAAGGGTCATAGAGGTGATGTCATGGGCCTTCCAAGGCTAACATCATATTGGGAGGGCAAGACCCCTCTAGGTCCAGGCCTGCCAGGCTATCTCTGGTGGAACGTCCCCCTCTCTCTCTAGCACAAACCTTTGATCTATCTCTTCCCCTGGCTGGGGTCTCAACATCCATCTGAATGGTATTTTATCCCTATGGAGGTCCTAACTAATCATCTCACCATGTGTACCTTTCCTTCGAGTGTGGCCCTGCAACAACAAAAAGTACGCCCTCCATGGGCTCATAAGTCACAGGGATCATAACAATGTCAATCACATATAATAATCAAGTTATTTAAACATTTTCATAAAATCCCCCTTTCCCATACAAGTGCTCAATGAAATTATGATATTCTACAAGCCAGGTTTGGAGAGGACATCAGGAGGTCCTATATCGCTAATTCTCATTGGACGTGGGATGTTTCCAGATGAATAAAAGTCCAAGCCATGTAAGTGGATGAGGTGGTGTAGGGATGTTTAAGAAATGGGTGCAGTGATGATAGGGGAATGTATGGCTTACCTATGGGTGCCTCTGAAGAGGGTGAGCTGCACCTTGTCATGGATGCATATGTTTCCAAGCCCATTCAATGCCTTTTATCTTTTATCTTATTGATTTTTCTTTCAAGAGACTAGTTACGGGACACTGCCCTGGCGTGGTGATTAGTGGTGACAATGTTACCCACAAGCATTTCACAGAGATGAGAAGGTTGGCTCGTGATGAGACCCCCTTTCTCTTGGTTATGCCACCAAGACCCACTACCTTGGTGTGGTGACCAGCTGAATGGTAATGTCATACCGCTACATTCCCATGGACCCAATAGGATGTCTCATGAAGAGACCCCCTATCCTCCCACTAAGTCTTGATTTTATTATTTTATAGGTCCCTATGTTACTTACTGAGAAGCCTTTTATTGCTTTCTCGGGGATCCCTAGGTGAAGCATCTAAAGGTTTTGTTCTTTTCGATTTTATATTTTTCCAGCTACTTTTACCCTCTGGGCCTTTAGCCCCTTATTCTCACAAGGTAAGGTACAACCCTTTGCTAGCTTGGAAAACCCAATACTTGAACAAATGTATGGGATGGATGAGAGGGAATGATCCAGGATCTTTTCATCAGGTGACTTATTAAAGAATTGTATAAAATGAGCATAAACAAAAGTACACCATAAAGAAGGAAAATCTCAAAAGTAAAGAGACATAAGCATGCAATATGAACACAAGAACTTGATAATAGAGTTCGTCCCTGGTGAACTACATCTTCGGGTCCTTCTCTCAAATGGGTAGGTCTTTTTTATTAACTCCACAAAAGAATTGGGTAAAATACATAAGTATACCTCATTTTGTATTTAAGCTACAGAATCTTTGCTCAAATCAGAAAACATACACTACCACTGCGTTCATGGTGTCATTTTACCTAAAAATGATTGTCTCCATGCCTCGATCTGAGTCAGACACTTTTTGGCCCAAAAGACACCCCTGCCTCGATTTTTGTGCCACTGCTCCTGCAATTAATGATTGAGAAATATCGAAAAGCATGCCCCGGTCCATACAAAGTACGTATGAGCGTGCTCGATTCTCCTCTCCATGCTCTGTTCCGAACTCTAGCCGTGTCCCCTTTTATACCAAAAGTTGGTGGTTATGCAATAAAGAGGAGATTGGGCGCATTAGTTGGCATAGCTATATTTAGAGCTTTAGTTAGCGGAGGTCCCAGGATCGAATCACGTGGACTCCACTTTATTTGGCATGAGTATTGGCGGTTTTGCTAAATATGGTGGGTGGTTTGGGATGTGCCCCTAAAATGGTGGAACCGTTACTACATTTGGCGGATGGTTTTGGCGGAGGCTATATATAGAGGATATGACATATATAGCGAAATTGCCTAGTATTTGGTGGAGTTTTGTTTATATATATATTTTAAATTCGGTCATGGAGCCTCCTTGTGCATTTCGGGGGTGCCAAGTGGTGCCCTCCTATTGGGTCACGTGGAATCCACTAATTTTCCCACCTGTATGCTGACGTCACCTCGGGAAACATGGTGCCTCCTAGGTGGCACCACGTGGTGTTGCCTAGGGGTGCCACGTGGCACCTTTTTACTAGACCACATGGCTCCCTAAAAAGTTGAAATTTGAGTGACATGTGGCAGCCTCTGGTGCTTCCATGTGGCATGATGATTTCATCATGACATGTGTCACCCTCTACACTTTCCACATAGGCTGTACAGATGTTGACATCATCTGTACTGATGCTGACATCAGCAGTACGGATGTTGAATCATCCCTGTTGGCTAGGATAGGTTGACCAAAATGTTGATTGCTTATATCTTTTGATTCGTAACTCTGTTTGACGAGTCGTTTGCGTCATTAAAAATCTTGCGATGCGCTCTTCGCGATCATGCCATTTTCAGTGATTTTTGGGAATGTTTAATTTTTTCCCTTTCTCTGTCTACTGAAGCCATTCTGATCATTCTGAGTTGCTTCTATGCATTCTGAGTTGTTGTTAGCCTTCTCTAGATCATTTTTTGATCACACCTTCCCACTGAGAGATTTTTGGACCACCAAAAGATTTCATTAATCAACTGGTAAGTGAGGGAAGAGTCCCCTCACTTTGTCCTTCTTTATCCACTCTGCCTTGCTTGGATGTGTGCCCTTTAAGCCTAATCGAATCGAAGATAATCAACATCACCCCTACGTGAAGTCCTCATCCTTCTGTCTAGGATGATATCTTATTGTAACTCATCCAAGTACTGAGTTGCAAACTCATCAACTGAAGGTATTGAAACTTCCTCATCCTGATCCATGATCATGGGATTCTCAAAAAGTTTCAAGTTCTCTATGTTCACAACTTAATAAATCTACATATACAGTGGAAGATCTAAACGAAAATCATTAGTGCCACTTTTCTCCAAGATAGTGAAGGGTCCATATCGGATGGAATTGAGTTTCTTGCCTTCACAACCCTGTGCTTGTCATGCCGAGATTTATATTGTTCTTGACTCTTCTCCAATTGTTCCCTAACTGCCTGGTGTATCTGTTGAATCCTATGAATGAACTTGTGGGCTCTGTCTTCTGTTCATTCTTCATTCACATCGACAACTCTCCTATACATTAAGTCCAAAGGAACCTTTGGTAGGTACCCAAAACACGTCTCAATAGGTGAAATTTGAGTGGATGAATGTAAAGCTTGATTATAAGCATGTTGTACATAGGGTATCTATTCATCCCATAACTTAGGATGCTTGGTGCAGTAGCCTCAAAGAAAAATTACCATTGTTTTGTTTAGCACCTTTGTCTATTCGTCGGTCTATGGATGAAAATCAATGCTCCTCTTCAATTTGGTGTCCATCATTCTCCACAAGCTAGTCCAAAAATATCCCAGGAATCAAGTATCTCGATCCAAGATAATGGACATGCGTAACCCAAAGTGAACCCAAACATACTGAAAAAAGAGATTAGCAGTTTGCTCAGCAGTGATCTTTTGTTTCAATGGCATCAAGATACACATCTTGTTGAACCTTTTCACTACAACATACAAACAATCATGACCCCCATTGGTCATTAGTAAACCCCCTACAAAATCCATGGAAATGCTTTCCCATGGATGGGATGGAACAGGAAGTGGTGATTATAGCCCCAATTTTCTATTAGTGGGCTTACAAGTAGAACACATCACACACCCCTTTACATATTTAGTCACAAATGCTTTCATTTGAGGCCAATAACAAAACCTCTACAAATGAGCCATAGTTTTTCCTACCCCAAAATTCCCCGACACAAGAGAAGTGTGAGCTTCTCGTATCACATGGACTCATTCACTTATAGGAATACATAGCTTCCCAAGATGATAGAGTAATTTTCCCTGCAGACAATAATTCTCTACTTGTGCACCACGGGTTAGCTTCTCATATACTTCTTTAAAATCTCCATCAATGGCATATTGTTCTACATAGCTATCATGAGATAAAGAAGTATTCTTCAAAATAATAGAAGAAGCAATAGCAGGTCTAGAAAGCAATACTACACCCATGGCATATCCGTTGGCATCTGTATCGATCTCAATAGGTTGTTGAAGATTCAACAGTGCTAATACTGGTTCGGTACTGATCTTCTCCTTCAAAATGTTGAAAGCTTTTTGTTGCTTTCCTTCCCACTAAAAAGTGTTCTTCACACTGGTTAATGCATGCAAAGGAGCTTCTATAAATGAGAAGTTGGGAATGAATCTCCTCCAATGCTGGACTGCACCCAAGAAGCTCCAAATCTCGGTTACACTTTTTGGCTCAGGCCATTTTACAATTACTTCAATTTTGGAAGGATCAATCTTCAATTTTCCTCCTCCCACGATATGACCTAAGTACACAAGTGCAGTCTTGCCAAATTCACATTTAGACATTTTTACATACAACGTTTCCCTTTATCCAATACCTTCTTTACATGCCTTACATGTTCATCCCATGTCCGACTAAAAAAAAGAATTTCATCTAAATATACAATCACAAAGTCATCCAGGAAAGCCCTGAATACATCATTCATCATGCATGAAAGTTGTCGGAGCATTGCAAAGCCCAAACGACATAACTAACCACTCGAACAATCCTTGTTTGGTTTTAAAGGTAGTCTTCCATGCATCCTTTTCTGCAACCCTGATTTGATGATATCCACTGCACAAATCCAACTTAGTGAAATAAACAACATTCTTCAACTGATCAAGTAAATCATCTATGTGAGGAAGAGGGTATCGATTCTTCACTATGATTTTATTTAAATCCTGGTAATCAACATAGATTTTCCATGTGACATCTATCCTTGGCACCAGCACGATCGGAGAACCATAAGGATATGAACTAGGCTTGATGACCCCTTGATCCAATAAGCCTTGTACCTGCTTCTTGATCTCTGTCATCTCCACAACTGACATCCTGTACATACCCACATTAGGAAGAGGATAATCTCGCTGAAGATGTATCTCAGGTTGGATTTTCCTCTTAGGAGGTAATCCATCTGGTTCTTGAAAAATATCATCATACTTAGAAACAATATCAATTAATTCCTTTTTATGACATGGATCACACCCTTGGAAAGCGTCGAATGTCCCGACATCTTTCTCTTTGACGACCATGAGTACATATCTCTTCTTAGTGGTTATGAGTCTTTTCATTTGCCCTGCACTAACAAGTGTTGTATTTACCCTCATGCTTTGAGCTCTAATAATATATTCCACTCCCCCTTTAGTAAGGTTGTATTTTTTCCCATGACGAAAGAAGATTGATTTTCTATCATAAAGATAAGGACTTCCCAACACTATGCCACATATATCAAGTGGTACAACATCCAAATCCACTTCATCAAACAACTTTGAAGCAACAGAAAATCCGACCCTACATTGTTTGGTGACATTAAGTTTTTCTTCATCACATACCCAACCAAGAGGATAAGGATTTGGATGTGGTTTCGTTTCAAGACCCATCTTATTGACAAGTGCTTTAGATATTAAGTTTACTTGGGAACCTAGATCAAATAATGTATCTATCTTAGTATGTTCAGATACAACTCATATATGAAATAACTCATTCCTCTTCCGTTCATCAATCTGAGATTCATCATCGAAACTTGAACTAGCATGAAGAGAATATTTACCTTGTACTGCAACCGTCGTGATTTTTCCTTCATCTCCTGATTCAGAGCCAAGATCTTGTTGTACTGTAACAACGGTCTTCATCTTCCCCTTTGCACTGAATTGTTTCGGTTTCTTTTCTGGATGCAGTTTCCAACAATGTTCTTCATTGTGACCACTCTTCTTGCAATGAGTGCAAGATGGTTTTCCTCCTCTCGTCACTGTAGCGGTCTTCTTGTCCTTCCTTTTAAACTTCTTGAAAGTATTTTGTGGGAAATCAAAAGGTTTCTTCGTGGGATCTTCTTGAACATGTTTCCTCCTATTCTCAAGGTGAGTGGCTTGCACACAAACATTGTCAAGACTAGTGGGGTTAAACAAGAGAAAAGTATGACGAATATAACTATGAAGTGTGCCAATATACTTCATTAAAGTTTCATAAGAATCCAAAGGAATATTCAATGATAGATCTTTCTTCCTAAATTCTTCTGTGAAACTTTGTACAGTCCGACCTTTACTCTGTCTCAAAGTTTGTCATTCCATCATTGCTTTATGTAAATACCCTAATGGATAGAATTGATTCCTTATCTCTGTTTTAAATTCCGAACATGAGGAAAGAATATTATCACACTTACTTCTGTCATGTAGCTTGCTCTCCCTCCATACGAGAGCGGTGCCTTCCAACCGAAGAGAAGTCAGTTGCACTTTAACTTCCTCTCTGTCAATATGCTGAACACGGAAATATACTTCAACTTGTCAGATCCAATTGTCTAACTTTTCAGGATTAGCATCTCCATTAAACATAGGTAAAGAAAAATTTACATAAAACTTTAATAATGGTTTCCTAAAATAGGATTTATGGTTAGAATGCTAAGAGTGATGAGAATTCTTAGAGGAAGAAGAACTAGAACTTGAAGGTGAAGATGGAGGCTCAAGAGGGTCTCCTCCAACCCCTTGGTTTACTGAAGCATAATCATCTGCATGTGCTTCCTTTTTCTTCCCTTTCTTCTTCATTCTCTTCTTGTAATCTCCATAGATTCATTCGACCATTTCTGACATGCGATAAAAGACCATGTGAAAGTTTTTCGCCTATTCATCATGCTTGTCCTCTTCTGCCATATTCTTCCTTCGGGATGCACGTCCAACTTCGGGATTGAAAGTATTAAGATTTCCTTCACCCTGCTTATGCTTGTCCCTAGTAAGCATTCATACTCAACAATTCAATTCAAAGACGACTACTCTGATACCAACACGATCCAGGATATTTTTGTCAGGTGACTTATTAAAGAATTGTATAAAATGAGCATAAACAAAAGAACACCATAACGAAGGAAAAGCTCAAAAGGAAAGAGACATGCGCATGCAATATGAACACAATAACTTGATAATAGAGTTTGTCCCTAGTGGAATACCTCTCAGGGTCCTGCTCTCAAATGGGTATGTCTTTTTTATTAACTCCACAAAAGAATTGGGCAAAATACATAAGTATACATCATTATGGAGTTAAGCTACAAAAACTTTGCTAAGATAAGAAAACTAACACCACCATTGCGAGGCGTTGTTTTAACTGTCTCCACACCTTGATCTGAGTCGGACACTTTTTGGCCCAAAAGACACCCATGCATCAATTTTTGTGCCACTGCTCCTGCAATTAATGACTGAGAAATCTTGAAAAACGTGCCCCAGTTTGTACAAACTCCATACGAGCATACTCGGTTCTCCTCTTTGTGCTATGTTATGCAATAAAGAGGAGGTTATGCAATAAAGAGGAGGTTGGGCGCATTGGTTGGCATAGAATATTTAGAGATTTGGTTAGAGGAGGTCCCGGAATCAAATCCCGTGGACTCCTCTTTATTTGGCATATTGTTTAGCGATTTTTCTAAATATGGCGGGTGGTTTTTCAAGTTCCCCTAAAATGGCAGAATCGTTACTACATCTGGTGGATGGTTTTGGTGGAGGCTATATATAGCGGATATACCATGTATAGTGGAATTGCAACATATTTGGCGGAGTTTTGTTTATATATATATATATTTTAAATTTGGTCACAGAGCCTCCTTGTGCATTCCGGGCATGCCATGTGGCACCCTCCTATTGGGCCACATGGCATCCACTAATTTTCCCACCTGTATGTCGACGTCACCTCGGGACATGTGGCATCACCTGGGGGTGCCATGTGGCACTTTTTTACTGGTCCACATGGCACCCTAAAAAGTTGAAATTTGAGTGACACGTGGCAACATCTGGTGCTGCCACATGGCCTGATGACTTCATGTTGATGTCATCATGACACATGTCACCCTATGCTCTTTCCACATAGGTTGTACAAACATTGACGTCATTTTTACTGATGTTGATGTCTGCAGTACAGATGTCGACTCATCCCTGCTGACTAGGCTAGGTTGACCAAAACTTTGATCGCTTATATATTTTGATCCGTAACTCTGTTTGAAGAGTTGTTTACGTCGTTAGAAATCTTGCGACGTGCTCTTCGTGATCATGCCATTTTCACTGAATTTTGGGAAATTTTAAGTTTTTCCATTTCTCTATCTATTGAAGCTAGTTTGAGCATTCTGAGTTTCTTCTGTGTGTTCTGAGTTGTTCTTAGCCTTCTCTGGATCCTTTTTGGATCAGGGAAAAACATGAAAAGTGGTAAGTATGGTGGGAACAGATGATGTCCTTTCACGAACCCACCCAATGGAAACTCAAACCGTTATGGGAACCAACTTGCTAGGGCATCCTGTCATTCTCCCCAGGTGTGGATAGGTGGAAAGGCATAAGGTCCAAGCACATGTTAGAAGTAAAAAAAATAAAATGAACATATCCAAATGTTTTGAGAATCAGAGTGAAACATACCATGATACATAGACTCATTACCTCATGGAGCAAGACCCATTGTTGTTGAAGGACCAGGTCGATGGGATGGATGTTGTTGTTGCTGACAAGGTGGAGCTGTTGAAGAAGAAAAATGGGCCCTCAGGGCTAGTCTCAAGTCAATATGCCTCTCAGAAATCCATGTCCTGGAGCTATGGACCTTGAGACATAATATCCTTAGTTATCCCTAGGCTAGGGGATAAAATTTGGCTCCAACTCGAGGACATGTGCTCACCGTAGAGTGCATGAGAACCTCATCATCTCTGGCATGACCTGTGACCTGCTTGATCTCAAATAAATATTGTTAGTAATCATTTGGGGTGGTGATATCACCCCTAGATCATACATGGTACAGTAAATGAAAATAAACAATCATATATGCAAATGGAAATACAACTACTCCAACATGAAATGCAGATGGTATATACAATGAATGCAAATGCCTACTGACTTACCTCTACTTACATGTTGGTTGAATGTTAGGTGTAGTCAAATAGCCAGTGAAACCACCCTAGAAATGTCTCATAATACATGTCTATGTGCTTCATCATAAACCAAAGAAGTGATAAGTTAAGCACAAAAATAACATGAGTTAGAAAATGTATTGTATCATTGGAAATGTTAAGGTCTAGCTCATGGAGGTCGGTGGGAGGGAAAAATTGGTGCCAAATCATACTGTTAGAAATTATCTCAATCCATCTCAGAAAGGGATCGTGAAAAGTCAAGGGTTCAAAAGACAGATTCAAAGAGTCTGAATGCTCGCTACCTCAAACCTCTTCACAATCTGAGACCTAGGAACGTATTACCAAGAACTGAAAGGATGACCAAAAATTCCTTAAGGGGAAGCTGGAAGACTGTGATAATAGGCTTATCCTCAAGGTACCCAGCCTTCCCCAAAAAACCAAAAGGAGGATTTGTCTTACAGGAGACTTGGGATAAGGGACATGTTTTCGAACCATACACTCATTGACATAGCGAGGTAAAATAATCAAAGGGAGGTATAAAATATCATCATGGGTATTCTTCTCTAGGAAAAAAACTTCCTTACTCTCATTAGGATCTTAGCACAATGATGGTTGATAATTTTCTTCATAGAATAAATCTAACTGCTCAAAGGAACTATCATCAAAGTCCTCAAGGTATGACCGAAAATTATTAGGAGAGCATAGCATCAGGTCATCCATGTGTGCTTGAAAAAAAATTGTAATCATATCATCTCCTTATTGCCAATTGTCAAAATTAGAAACCTCAAATGATAGTTGTAAAGGCAACTTTTGGAAACGACCCTCAATGTCGTAAATGGGATCCCTGTCATATCCAATCACATCCCACCTACGCCTTCCAACATGTATGAACTCATCAATATTATCAACTATGTCATTATGTGTATCATAACATGAAGGATTTAAAGAATCCAAGGGCTCATCTAGCACCTCCTCACTTTCCAAATCATAAAGTAAAGAATCATCAAAATTTTGGAAAGGAAGGTTACTTATCGTGTTTATTTCTTCTTGTGAAGGATCTTAGAGGACTTGCGTGTCTTCATCGAATTAAACAATATGCATCATCATTTCGTCCTCATGACTTGCCCCTACATATTCAACTATACAACAAGGAGGATCTTCCTTTCCCGAGGATTCCATTTCTCCTTCACTCTCTGAATCATAGAATAAGGTATTATCAAAATCCTGAAAAGAAAGTGACTAACCTCATCCTCTTCTTCCTGTGTAGGAGGAATAGGCTTTTGGATGGCTTCATCAGAGAGATGAGGACACATCAACACTTCATCATCGTGTTTGATATCCTCGGGTTCCATCTCCTCAACCACATCTTCATTATTATTGCAGAAAAATGAGTAATCCTTTGCTCTTCCTTGTGGGATTGGAAAACCTCACCAAGATCCCTCCCCTTAGCCTCTTGTTGGTCAATGCTTTGTTCCCCTTCTTTTTGGAAATCAACAGTAAATTTCTCAAGGGAAACTAATCTCTCCAAACTAAGAGTGTCTGGGGTAAAGAGGTGTCCTACCTAGGACAAGAAGATATTTTCCTCGATTCCTTTAGCCATGTTGTGAGCTTCAATGAGTGTTCTTGGGCCCTTTTTACTGAGGGGAAACTCTATATGCACTAAGAGTGCATTGGTATAGAGATGAATGATGTACTTATCTCCAGGATGATGGTTTTTAGGGATTTGATACAGTATGTCCTCAAACTATCCTGGAACTGTCTGAAAGTTTCATTCTCATTTTGTTTTATATGCTCGAGTATTTTTAGTAGTACTAGAATGTCTTCTAACTTAATACCCCATATTTTGAGAAAAGTTTCTTCCAAGTGGTCCATAGATGTGATGTTGGCATCAGGGAGGTTGTCATACCACTTTCTAGAATTGCTATGAAGAGTGGTAGAGAAGTGTTTCATTGTCAAGTATGCAGCTTCATCATTGATAGGGTGGAGTTGAAAGAAAGCCCAAAAATAAGCCATGTGACAGTCAACTCTCTCCCTATCACTACCATTGAATCTAGGGAACCAATTTTCGTACTTAGGGGGAATTTTCCTAGGGTATCCCGAGATTTCACTCATGTCCAAGGGTTTGAATTTTCCCGGGTCCCATTGAGAAGTCACGGTTGGCTTTGTCATTAATGAAGTCGCCATATATCTTTTTTGAAATTATCGAAGGGATGAGGGAATCACCATCAGTGGAGTCTCTAGTTAATCTTTGTAAAGTAAATAATTTTGAGGAAAGTCTTATCAAGAAGTGTCGTCTTTGAGGAGAATTGACTCAGTGTTCCCCAACAATGGCGTCAAAATGTTAACGGTCAATTTGTACTTATTCCAAGGGAAAAGGTTAAAGGAATGCAAATTGGTGTAACATGAGGTTATCCTATCACTGTCACCTCAACATGATACCTCTTTCTATTTAGGGGAGACATCCCCGGTGACCTGGGGGTTTGAGAAGGAAAAGGTTAAAGTGTCTATGAAAATATCCCCTCTCACAAGTCACACTGATCAGAAATTTCGAGGGTTTTAATCAATGAAGTAGTGAAGTATTAAGATGTACCTTCCTAGAACAAAGCTACAATAAAATATATCTTTTGCAAGTAAAACTTGTTGTTAGTACTTCATAAAACCATGGAATTTATCAATAAAAGAAATAGTTGATATATGGTGAAGGAAACATAATTTTATAGAAGCAATGTTTATAAGACAATAGCTTCACAATAAATTCCTTAAAATGGCTTCAGAATGACCAAGAATAAATAGCAAAGTACTAGCATTTGTTAGAAGCTCATTAGGCAATGTATTAATCAACTTTCTCAATTGATTTTAGTGCTACAATAGATGGTTGTAGCTTACTTTTGTAACAACAACAAATAGGTTAGTAGATTAGATTATTCTAAGGTTAGGAGTAGTTAGTAGAGAGCTTAAGGTAAAGGTTTTGATAGTGGTTTTTGTCAATCACTCAATTGTAAGGCTTAGGTCAGTGGTTTTTAGGGTAAATGGAGTCACTTTAGGCAGCGAAAAAT
>WSFP011455196.1:0-19374 GCA_009831015.1 Picea engelmannii
ATTCGATATGGAAGAATGAGAAAATATATTCACTCTACTCCAATGAGATAATCAATTATGATCATTGATACAATGAATGAGTGGAATACACTCATATATAGGAAAGAACATTCCATAGTTAATAAAATAAATCAAGCAGTTATATTTCCTTAGGAATGTATGCATGCATAATAGTGATGATATAAATATAAATTCTAAAATAGAACTAGTCAATTAATTGCCACTTAACTAGTGTGTTGAAAATATAAATTTCTCCAATACCCCCCCTGAACATCACTATGGAGTAAAAATGGATCCCGACAACTATGCCATATTAGTTACTCATGTACAATGAAACTAATGAACACTAAATAAAAATGAGAAAAGAGGGAAAACCATGTGGGAACAAAACCCCTCGTCAAAAGACAATGCATCAAAAGAAGAAAAGGAAACTGCTAGAAAACTTTGTTCTTCACTCTAAGACGATCCCACAAAGTATGAAAATTATGCTCACTAAATGTTAGGGACCTAACCTCCCTAACCTATCATGTAGGTCAAATAATATAATTCCATGTAATAAAGGTCAATATTAATAAGGCCTAGCAATAAGGAATAATAAATCAAATGTAAGAAGACCTAATAGAATCTTTCACTTCTAGAAGGATCTTCCTCTAGATTGTTTTTTTGTATAGATAGATTTAGTATAAATAGAAGTAGACGGTATGAGAAATATTGTCTTGGGTATTATTGTAATATAGCTATGCTATGCTGGAGGTTTCCCCCTCAAAGAGGCAAGTGAACATTTCTATCATTCATCAAAGTGCTCTTTCTGGTGTTATTCTGGTGTTATTCTGGTATTATCCTGGTTATATCATTGTTTCTATGCCATCTCTAGCTAAATATTTATGTTCTGCATACTATTTTATATCTGTAATATTACAAGTGGTATCAGAGCACCTTCCTCAATAGAAAATTGTGGGTTAAATTTTTTTAGGGTAGAGACGTATTCTGATGTCTTAAATCTACAAAGATCTGTCGTTACATGCATAAAACCCAATCGGGGAGTCATAGATGCAGGAAATACAAGTGGTACTCAAGTGCACATTTGTTGGCCACCCTTGTAACCCCTATTGATACTCCTTCGAGTGGTAGGACATCAGAAAACACCTGTATATAGATCAACGTAGATTTCATGAAGCCCTCCATAGATAAATCGATTGACCGCCTGACTACTATAGTGCCACCGAGAACAACACTTAGAAAGATAATCTCTAGTACATGTGTAGTCGAGTAGTATGGCCAAGGGAATAGTCTAGCCTCCTTAGTTGGTGTCGTGCGATATTGGGCCAAGTACTACTATTGGACTCCGCACATATATAAGAGAGCTATAGCAAAGGGAACACCCTTGTTTGTAGAAACCTTGAATATCCTACCCCTGGGGATGGAAACAAAAAACAAAACAAACATGATCTATTTTCACACAATTGTTCCTTCTGCATTCTGGTTTCAAAATTACTACACATTTATTCATGTTAATCATTTGGGAAATTCATCACTGCAGTATTATTCAAGCCGAAGTATGACTCCGCAGGAGTAAAAGAAAAAAAAACCGAGTATATTGGTCCAATAGACACACTTATTTGGGACTTATCCCACTGGGTTCCTCTCTTCGCCCCGATTCCAGTGATACCTCTCTTTTTTAACACATTTTCTTTTGTGGACTCGACCCATATCTGACACCCTTATTTGGATCCTATCCCTTTGGATCCCCCTTTTCACCCTGATCACAATGGTACTTATCATTTGACACCCTTTTTTCTCCATGGTCCCACCCACCCCTCCAAACCCTTTTTGTTTCCTCTATACTATTTGCTTTCTCCTTTCTCCAATTGACTATCACATGAGACCAAGAACTCAATTCCTTGATTGCTAGCAACCATTAGCAAAAGGACGATATCAAGCATCTCAATGCCAACATTAGCTCCATCATTTCAACTATTTATATCCTCAAGGATCAATGTTCCTACATCAAAGAACTCAAGGAACAATGTTCATACATTAATGACTTGAAAGAATACTTCCTGGGTCATTCCCAAAACCATTCCTCTTTTGAAAAACCATCTTATCAGGATGACCATGACTCTTCCCATTACCAAGGCCCTCATATTACCCACTTTTCCTCAGACCTCCGCCCTCTTAGAATTGAGGTGAAAAAAATTGATGGATCGAATCCTACAGACTGGGTCACCCAAATGGAACATTATTTCTCTTTCCATTACATTATTGATGATTTATCCAAGCTTCATTATGGTGTCCTATATCTGGATCTGAAACAATGGAATGGTGGCTATGGAGAAAAAAGGCACGCTAAGGGTATGTTGCTTGGACACAGTTTGTGGCCGAACTTTATGACCACTTTGACTCTGACACCCACCATTTAGGCCGATTGACCAATTTAAAGTAGTCTAGGACACTGGAAGAATTTATTTCTGCATTTGAGCACTTGGATTTGAGAACCGAGGGAATGTCAGATGGTTTCTTTAGGGAATTCTTTATCAGTGGCCTCAAAGATGAAATTTATGCCCATGTTCTCATGGAATGCCTCCAGACTTGGTTGGAAGCTACTCAATGAGCCAAGGAATCCCAACACATTGTCTCCTCCCAGACCCACAAACCCTCCTTTCCTCCTCGCCCTAAACCCACCAATTTTGCTCCTCCTACGACTCCCCTCAATATCCAAAAATCAACTAGTGTTGAAATGGTTGAACGTAAACTCAAGGGTCTTTTTTATAATTATGATGAAGCACAAGTGTAACGAACAAAAGATTTTATGGTTATGGCTGAGGATATTTCTAAAGAAAATGTAATTGTTCCACCTGTGGAGGAACTACCCCCGCCATATGACCTCACCCTACCCTCTAACCCACCCAAAGTTGACCCAGTAATTTCACTTAATTCTGTCACTGGATTATCTACTCCCCAGACTCTCAAATTAATTGGTTCCATCAAAAATAGGAAATCATCATCCTTGTGGACAGTGGTAGCACCCATAAATTTATTCATCGTTGCATTGCCCAAGAATTCAATTGTCACATCTGTGCTGCCAATAATTTTCAAATCATGATTGCCAATGGTGGTTCCATGAAATGTGGGGGATGATGTGAAAATGTGCGACTCTAAATTTGTCAATATCACCTGAAATCCCATATGTTTTCTATATACATGGGTGGTTGTGATATTATTCTTGGTTCTGAATGGTTACACACTCTAGGCCCCATTTTCATGGATTTTAAGGACTTAACCATGCAATTCCAACAAGAGGGACAAAAGTATAAGTTCTAAGGAATCACTGCAGGCTCCCCTGATATCATCAATTCCCATCACATGGAAAATCTCTGAAAAAAAGTTCATTAAGGAATTATAGCCCAAATCCATTCCATTCATGTTGTTGAGACACCTTTTGTGCATCTCGACCTCCAATCTATCCTCTCCCTCCACCAAGCTGTTTTTACCACCCCCAAAGAAATTCCCCCTTCCAGTGGCATCCATGATCATTCCATCCCTCTCATCCCGGGTAGTCTTCCCCCCAATGTTCGACCTTATCATCATCCCTTTTCCCAGAAGAATGAAATTGAGAGCATTGTTCATGAATTACTAGAATTCGGTGTTATCCATCCCAGTACTATCCCCTATTCTTCCCCCATGGTCATGGTACTCAAGAAAGAAGGTACTTGGTGCATGTGTCCTGATTTCTGCACCCTTAACAAACTCACAATCAAAGACAAATTCCCCATTCCTGTCTTTGATGACCTCTTGGATGAATTGAGTGGTGCTCAATACTTCACCAAATTGGATCGATGTTCTCGCTACCACCGTATCCGTATGAAAGAAGAAGACATCCCCAAGACTGTATTTCACACTCATGAGGGTCATTATGAATTCTTGGTAATGCCCTTTAGATTGTGTAATACTCTTTCCACTTTACAAAGTCTTATGAATCATGTATTCCATCCTTTTCTCCATCCTTTTTTATTAGTTTCCTTTGATGATATTCCCATCTATAGTAAAAATTGGCCATCCCATCTCTCCCATGTGAATCAAGTTCTCCATCTACTCTCTAAGCACCAACTTTTCCTCAAACAATCTAAATGTACCTTTGGTGCCTCAAAAGTGGAATACCTGGGTCATATTTTTGGGAAGGATGGTGTCCGAGTGGATCCTAAGAAAATTCAATCTATGCAAGATTTGCCTCACCCTGAAACTCTTAAGATATTGCATGGTTTTCTGGGTTTAACGTGCTATTATAGGAAGTTTGTTCGGAATTATGGAAATATTGTAGGTCCTCTCACTTCCCTCCTTAAAAAGAATGCTTTCACTTGGACTTCAGCTGTGGATCATTTCTTCAAAGCCTTAAAATATGTTATGTGCTTGACCCCTATCCTAGCACTCCCAGACTTCACAAAGACATTTGTATTGGAATGTGATGATTTCGGGAAAGGAATTAGAGTCGTCCTTGTGCAAGATGGAAGGCCCTTGGCCTTCACTAGAAAAAAAAAATTAGAGCGACATTTGGGCCAATCCATTTATGAAAAGGAAATGTTATATATATTTTCATGTTGTGGATCTCAGGCATCCTTGTTTATTGGGTCAACGATTCCAAATCAAAACCGATCATCATAGTCTCCAGTATTTCCTTGAACATCGAATTTCATCCCCGACACAACAAAAATGGGTGAACAAGATATTTCACTATGATTATGAGATCATTTACAAGAAGGGAAAGGAAAATGTAGTGGCCAATGCTATTTTCCAAAAATATGAAGAAGACAGGTCCCTTTTCTCCCTCTCCTTCATTGTACTAGATTGGCTCCAAGATGTTCGTCAGGAATGATTGCAAGACCCCAAAATTTCTAGCCTACTCCACCAATTGAAACACAATTATTCAATCTCTCCAGGGTACTCTTGGAATAATGAAGAGATTCGCTACAAAGGCCGTTTGTATTTATGCAATCAATCCCAAATTATATCCATAGTGCTTTCTGAACTTCATGCCTCACCCACATCCAAGCATTTAGGATTTACCAAAACCTATGAATGGGTAAAATGTTCTTTTTTCTGGAAGGTTATGAAACAAGATGTCCTCACCTTTGTGGTTGAATGTGAGTTATGTTAACACAACAAGGGATAAACTATCAAAGCTCCGGGAGCACTCCAACTTTTTTCGATTCCCCCTGCTATTTGGTGAGATATTTCTACGGAATTCATTGTAAGCTTACCTAAATTGGGCGATAAGTCAGTCATCATGGTGGTCGTCGATCGTCTCTCCAAATATGACAATTTTTGTTCTCTTCAACACCCATTCACATCTGCCACAGTGGCTCAAATATTCATGGATAATATCTTCAAGATTCATGGCATGCCTAATTCTATTGTCTTGGACAGAGACCCCACTTTCACCAACAATTTTTGGCAAGAATTGTTCAAGCTGCAGGGCACCCAATTGCATCTCAACACGACTTATCACCCCCAGATGGATGGCCAGAATAAAGTTGTCAACAAGTGTTTGGAAACATATTTTAGGTGTTTTTCATCTGAGTGAAAAAATAGGTGGGCTCAATGGTTACTCCTAGATGAATGGTGGTACACCACCTCTTACCATACAACTACTCACATGACTTCTTTTGAAGCAGTCTATGGACAAAAGCCTCCATCTGTTCTCTCCTATATTCCATGGGTCTTGAAGGTTCAGGAGGTTGACACAAATCTTATAGTTCATGAGGCTATTCGTTGTGCCCTCAAATCTAATTTGGTCATGGCTCAGAATTGCATGAAGAAAAAAACAGATCAAGGTTGTTCTGAATGCCATTTTGTTGAAGGGAACTAGGTATTTCTTTGACTACAACTTTGTAAGAAGAATTCACTCAAAGGTTAACAATGTCAGAAACTTGCGCCCAAATTTATGGTCGTTATATGGTGCTTAAGTGTGTTATATCAATGGCCTATCAGTTAACTCTACCTAGTCGGTCGAAGTTCCATCCTATTTTTCATGTTTACTGCTTGAAGAAGGTGATTGGAACTAAGTGCCAAACTCAAAATAGTATCCCTAAGTTGGATTAATAAGGTTCCATATGGTTGTAGCCACAAGTAATCTTGGCCCAGAGAGAGCGTCGTCTTCGTCAGTGCACCATCCAGGAAGTGTTAGTCCAATGGAAAGATACCCCTCTAGAAGATGCCACCTGGGAGTCGACCACCATTATACAACAATTAACTCATCTGAATCCTTGAGGACAAGGTTGTTATTGAAGGGGGAGGAAATGTTAGGGACCTAACCTCCCTAACCCCTCACGTAGGTAGAATAATATAATTCCATGTAATAAAGGCCAATATTAATAAGGCCTAGCAATAAGGAAGAATAAGTCAAATGTAAGAATAACTAATAGAATCTTCGGCTTCTAGAAGGATCTTATTCTATATTGTTCTTTTGGATAGATAGATTTAGTATAAATAGAAGTAGAGAGTATGAGAAATATTGTCTTGGATATTATTGTAATAGAGCTTTGCTCTACTAGAGGTTTCCCCCTCGAAGAGGCAAGTGAACATTTCTATTAGTAATCAAAGTGCTCTTTCTGGTGTTATTATGGTATTATTATGGTATTGTTATGGTTATATCATTGTTTCTCTACCATTTCTAGCTAAATATTTATGTTCTGCATACTATTTTATATCTGGAATATTACACTGAAATTCTTCATGAAGATGTAGAAATATTTATGGATCTGATGAATTCCTTTGGAAACCTATATAGACTTTTACCTTTTGATCATGTGGACCCATCTGCACCTGAAAATATTCCTTTCTGTTGGTAGTGGAACTAGATCCCAAGTCTGATTCTCTAGGAGTGATTCATACTCCTCATGCATGGATTCTTTCCATAATTTATTGGCCACATCCTTAGTGTAGGTGTGTGGATTAGAAGATTGAACCATATAGCAATGCATGGGAACCATTGGTTCAAAATTTTAAAGTACATGAGAAGGATCCTCATGATGAGATTGAGTCCTCATTGAATCCAATGGATTTTCTCCAAGGAAACTTGCTACCTAAAGTGTGAATTGTGCTCTCTTGGGAATCTTTTGAAGCTTCGGCACTGGCTCCTTATGTGCATGTACTACCTACTAATTTCCATGTACAAAATATGAGTGTATGGAATCATCTCTGATGTCTGGAATTTATGGAAGCATAAGAGTATCTATATGTTGCACTGGAGGTGCATGCAAAGTACTCTCCTTATGTGTAAGTAGTAAAGAATATTCGTTGTCAACAAACTTAGTGAATTTATACAACCTTGATTTGTGATCCTCTTCACCAATTGCAATATTGGAATTATTATGCATGTCAGGTACATAAATTGAATCTGATGTAAATTCAACCTTTTTACCTTTATGAGTGATCTAATAAACTGAGAGAAGGTTCATAGAAATATTTGGAACATGTAAAACATTCTCAAAACTACCATTATGGAGTTCCACTCTTCCCTCTCCTAATACTGCTACTAGAGTATCATCCCCCATGATAATAGGGGGTCTTGAGCATGAACTCAAAGAATAAAAAAATTCCTTTTTCACTGCCATATGATGTGATGCGCCAAAATCTATAATCCATGAATCATATGAGGAATTAATTTCAACAAGAGAATGATGATTATCTTTCTTAGGCACATGATATTCTTCCTTCTTCTTTTTGTCTCTGTCATGAATGAAGTTTCCAAGTTTGTTTTACTGAATTACCTGAGCCATAAGATCGATTTATTTATTCATGCATGTGGATGGTTCATGATTTGATTTATTCCAGTAAGTGCACTTCTTTCCCTTCTTCTTCTTCTTGGTATCTGAAGAGTCGTTGGAGCCTGAAGAATCATTGAAGGGTTTGGAATATCCCTCCTTCTAGTTCTATTTCTCCTTTCTATTCTGTTTGGATTTATGATTGGATGACCCTTTCCCATGATGCATGGTGAGTGCATGTGCTTTGGGATCCTTTATTAGTCCCATATGAATGAGTTTTTCCTTCTCATGTGTGAGAGAATCAATGAATTGATCCATGGTAGGAATCTTCCACTTTGTTCGCATGAGATATTTGCCAGAATGGAAAGTGGATACATAGACAACATATTCTGGTCCTATCTTAGCCAATATTGCTAGAATAATTTGTTCTACTTGTGTATATTTATCAACACCACAAGATGCCAAGCTCAATATCAAAGATTTAAAATTGGTAAATAAATCCTGCAAATTATCAAAACTTTTAGGATCCAAGGTATTCAACTCTACCTCATGCATATGACCTCTCATCTCATACTAGTTTCCAAAGACACTTTCCAACATGAAACCATAAATCAGATGAAATCAATTCAAGAAGAATTCATGTGGCCTCATCCTTTTGGTTCACCCACTAGTCTTCACAAAATGATGATGTAGGTTATGTTTTTGTCCCCATCATCAAATTGTATAGTCCTTTCCTTTTGAGTTGGAATTAAACCTTGGGATTTCAATAAAAATAATTGTATGGTGTAAGAATAATCACCAAATTTGACTAAATAATTGGTGTCATATCCATCTCTCCCATTATTTATGAGAAACCCTAAAAATTTACTCTCAATCTGCAAGTGAAAAAATTGAGAAATCACTGTAGAAAAAGGCACTTTAAGAGGCGGGCACACCTTTCCTTAAGACATAGATTGACCATTACCTAGTGGTTGCACTTTTCTAGTGTATTGGGAGAAACCCTGGTCACCCTCTACTCCCTAATGGTCACTTGTTTCTAGTGTATTGGGAGTGACCTTGGTCGCACTTTTCTAGTGTTCTAGGTGAGACCATGCCATAATGGAAAAAATTCATAAGTCTGGGTATGATGGTCACTCCTTTCGATGGGGAGAGGGTGTGACCTTGTCTTTTACATTGTTTTTTCTCACCAAAAATCTAATTTCCTTATTGTCTAGATTTTCTAGCTTGCTCCAAGCAACATGGCTCTGATACCATGTCAATGTTTCATCGAAACATGCATAGGAGACCTAGCTAAAGCAAGTAAAAATAAATCTTATCAAGAAAGTATGAGAGATTCAATATGGAAGAATGAGAAAATATATTCACACTACTCCAATGAGATAATCAATGATCCTCATTGTGATACAATGAATGAGTGGAATACACTCATATATAGGAAAGAAAATTCCATAATTAAGAAAAACAATCTAGTAGTTAGCTTTCCTTAGGAATGCATGGATGCATAATAGTTATGATCTAAATAGAAAGTATAAAATAGAACTAGTTAGTTAACTCCCACTGAACTAGTGTGTCGAAAATAGAAATTTCTCCAATAGAGAAAAGTCCTATTTAGAATCACAATGGGAATTGAATTCGAAACTACACCGAACCTGAGTATGTAGGTTTTCTCAATCAGTCATATTGATGCATACGTATTTTGGAATTATACTATGTATTAGATTTTGAAACGTTCAACATTTTGAGTAGACACTCCACCCATCATTAGGGACATGAAAATCTAAAATGATAAAAATTTGAAAAGTTGAAGTGGTTTAAGAGATGTGATGAAGCTTCTGGTTTGTTGTGTTTCTTTGTATCTCTCGATCTTATTTTCCAAATTGAATCTGCAAGTTCACCCAATTAGATATAGACTACTATAGAAGGATTTTTTTGGAAGAAATATGTGTTAAGAGGACACTAATTGGAGAATGAGATGATTATATTGAGCCTGCGCAATTTTGACACCATCTAGGACTTTCTCACAAAGTCAAAATCCTTGAGGCTAGAAATGAAGTTTTGTCGGCTTGACAAGGAGGATGAACAACTTATTCTATCCATTCTTTCCAATATTGGACTTGATTACTTCTTATTTGTTTCCAATTTCATGCTACCAAGAATGTCGTGAAACTACTTGGAAGACTCCATCCCTTGATAATTTTGTTGTCGCGTTGACCAGGGAGAAAAATAAGCTTGTGGATATGGGTACTTTAAATAAGTCAAAATAACATACCCTTGATACAAATCAAGGCACCAAGGAGTCCTCAAAATTATTAGACAAAAAAAGTAGAAGTTGAGAAACAAAGATAAAAGGACCATGAGAAAAAATCCAACTCTGCTTCAGAGACCTCTCGTTCGAAGGGTGAAAAACCTAAGAATGAATGGGTCAAGTGTGCCTATTGCAATAATATTAGGCATGATAAACACAAGTGCATGAAGAATAAAATTATTCTTCTTACTCATATTCTTAACAAGAACAATATCAAGCTGCCAGATTTTTTCAAGTAGAGTTCATCTATAGAGTAGTCTTCAAAGGAATAGGAAAGTAAAGGGAAAATAAAGGACCCAAATCTATCACTTGTAGTAGTTGCATCTAAGCCTTCTTCATGGATACTTGACTCGAGTGCATCACTCCACATGGCTTCATTTAAAGGTGACTTTAAATATTTAGAGCCTTGTACTATGCCAATTGTATTAACTAGGGATAATACTCTTGTTGAGGTCTATGGGAAAGGATCTATTGATGTGATTGATGGGACATTTCAAAATGTTGTTTGTGCCTTCACTGTCAACCAATTTACTCTATACTACCAAATTATTCATTTTGGTTGAAGTAGATGAAACTTGGTTCACACTCGATTCCATGGTCATTAATGAGATAAAAAATGGTGCTATAGTTGTTGTTGGTAAAGTTGATCATTAGTTGCGACTATATTTTTTCTCTATAGTTGTTTTTCCCAAGTCTTTGTCTGTTTCACTTCTCTCTCATTTAGATAAGGTGAGTAGATTATGGCATGATAATTTTGCAATATCTTAGCAATAAGAGATGGTGATATCTTATTCATATGTCAAATATTCTAATGGTGTTTGTCAGGGATGCATACTTGGCAAACATCGATAGAAAACAAGTTTGAAAAAGGAAAAGATTGAAGAGATACATAATTTTGGGAGCTTGTTCATAGCAATATGATGGGTCCATTTCCTCTTCCTTCTATTAGTAGAGACAAATATTCCTTGACCTTCTTTGATGATTATTCAAGGTATACCTGGGTATACTTTCTTCAACAAAAAATCATATATCTTTGAGCACTTTTAGGACTTCAAATAATTGTTTGAGAAACATTTTGAGAAAACCATTAAAATTCTACATACAAACAATGGGGGGAGTATGTGAACAATAACTTTGAGCAATATATTTCTTCTAAAGGATTTTAATTGGAGTGTACTATCCCACCCACTCCTCAATATAACGATGTGGCTGAATGCAAGAATGAATCTTTAAAGGAAATGGAAAATTGCATGTTTCATTCCTGACCTCTTCCTTCAAAGTTATGGTATAATACATTAATTGTGCATGTTACTTCCAGAACCAAGTTTCCAAAAAAGTCTTGAAGGGAGTCATTCCTTTTGAATCATAGTCAAACACTTTAAAGTGTTTGTATCTCAAGCATGGGCTCACATTCCAATAGAGAAACATGAGGCATTAGATCCTCAAAGCCAATATTTAATTTCCATGGGATCTCCTAATGGAGTTAAGGGATATCAGTTTCTCAATCCCATCACCAATTAGTTGGTAATTTCTTGGAGTGTTCATTTTGAGGAGAAATCCTTGAGTCACTCTCATGATTATTCACAATTTGTAGCTAGTTCAATTTTCATAGTGAATTCTGGTAACAATGAAGTTGATGAACCACTTGGGAAAATTCTGTCAAGAAATGTAGGACACTTTCACACTAATCCTAGAAGAAGAGAAGAGGAATTTAATCAAGAAATCAAATGACAAAAGAAATCACACAATACACCGAGATTTTACCTTGGAAACCCTTAACCGAGAAAACCAACATTCCTTTGAGCGTTCTTCTCTCTTGTTGTGTTATCCATCTATAATAAAAGGTTACATGTTTAACCTTGGTCTACACCTAAGACATAATCTAAATCCTACCCTATTTCACATGAAAGAACAACCATGTATCTAATTCTTCTTACATATGCATGACCAACAACCTACACTTACACATGCATTAACCTACAAAAGTTCATTCTATGATCACCTTACAACAACAACCTTTACAACCTTACAACATGCCTCTTTATATAATTTACAATAGGAAAAAACCTAAATATGGGTGCCCAAAAATGGTTACAGATCCATGCATATCATTGGCTACAAATCCCTAAAATACAAGGATTTTGTTACAGTGGACTCCAAGTTAGGTTTACCAGTCGAATACCAGTCAACCTTCATTCGGTCTCAAGTTGATTGTCTCATGCCTAAACTTCGACATCTTGTTGGTTGACTTGTCATCGATATATTCGACTTTGACTTTACCCGGTCAAATTCCTCGACCTTGAACTTTTTGTCGATCTACCTTGAATTTGACCTGATGTCGATCCACCTCAACTTTGACTTGTTTTCGATGCTATCGATATACCTCGACTTTGACCATCAACTAATTCACCTCGAATATACTTTCACTGCAAAGAATATAACAACCCAACATTCTCCCACTTGTTGTCTTCTTTTCTGAAATAGGAGATTCCTGAACTTTCACTCACTGACCCAGGGCAACAATCCCCATTGCCTCTCTGCACCAAGAGAAATTCACAACACTCATAGACTTGGTTAATGAGTCTTCTATGTTTTCCAATGTGTCTACTTTCTCCAGTAGCACCTTGTTACTTTCCATCATATCTCTTACAAAATGGTATTGTACATCAATGTGATTAGTCTTTTAATGATAAGCAGGGTTCTTTGCCATAAATAATTCACTTTGACTATCACAACTTACCTTCATATCTCTCTGCTCAAACCCGATTCCTGAACACAACATTTGAATCCATATCGCTCTTTTTCTTCCATGAGTGGCCACCATGTATTCAACTTTTATTATCAACAAGGCTACGACCTCTTGTTGCTTACTTATCTAGCTTATTGCTCCGCCAAACATATTGAATACATATCCGCTGGTCGACCTCTGTTGATCCAAATCTCCAACCTAGTTGGCATTGACAAAGCCATGTACATCTAATTTACCACTGTCACCTCTAGGTTTTCCTTGGTATCATATAGCATAGTACTTCGTGCCACAAAAATACATGAATACTCTCTTGATAGTTGTCCAGTGCTCCTTTATAGGTGTCTACATGTACTTGCTCAACACTCTAGCTACATGGGAAATGTCTAGTCGAGTGCAGACCATTGCATACATTATACTACCAACAATACTTGCATAGGGAACATGTTCCATGTCCCTTATATCTTCCTGTGTCTTTGGACAATATTCAACAATAATCCTTGATCCCACTATAATTGGAACCCTCACCGATTTGCAATCATACATGTTGAATCATTTCATAATTATTTCAATATACTTCATTTGATTCAACCAGATATTTCTAGCGACTCAATCTCTCTTAATCTCCATTCCCAAAATGAATTTAGCTGCACCGAGATCCTTCATGTCAAACTTGGAGGATAGATGCTTCTTCACCTCCTTTATTGCGTTCATGTTGTTTCCAATCGACAAAATGTCATTGACACACAAAACTACATATATGAAACACCCACCTTCTTCCTTGGAATATATGCAGTGATCAACTTTTCTTCTCAAAAATCACAAACTAAGGATGTATGTGTCAAACTTTTTGTACCACATCCTTGGTAATTTCTTTAGACCATAAAGAGATATTTTGAGTTTTCACACCAAATATTTCTTTCCCTTTACTAAAAATCCTTCAGGTTGTTTCATGTACATTTCTTATTCTAGGTCCTCATGTAGAAACATTGTCTTCACGTCCATCTGTTCTATCTCTATATTGAATGTCGCAGCCAGAGACATTAGTAGTCTAATGGAAGTTAGTTTTGAAACAAGGGAAAAAATATCACCAAAGTTGACTCCCTCGACTTGGGAATATCCTTTCACTACCAGTCGAGCTTTGAACTTCTCGACTTGTCTTGTGGCATTCATATTCTTCTTGAACACCCACTTGCTACTGACGGGCTTTCTTCCACTGGGTAACTTGACTTAATCCAATGTCTCATTCTTGAACAAGGATTCCATCTCTTTAATCATGGTGTCCTGACTCCTTCTAGAGTTTACCCTCTTTAGATTCGACTACCTCACTGATTGACTTGGGCTCATTGTCGATGGAAGTTAACACAAATGCAAATAGAAAGTCAGAAGGACTATACATTTCAACTGGTTTTATTTCTCTTTTTGACCTCCTTATCACTGAAGTCAATTATTCCACCTATTCTTCATATTCAGTCGACTCATATGAATCATCTTCTCCATTCCTCAGTTCGAACCATACCGTATCAGGATTATTCTCGGTCTGAACAACTTCCTTAGGCTCGGATTTATCTCTGACTTCTCTGAAGACCACATCTCAAAAGCACACTGTTCCCCTTGATGCAGGATCCCAAAGCTTATACCCTTTCATCCCTTCTTTGTATCTGATGAAAATACATTTGACTTCCTTCTTGTCCATATTGCTCCTCTTTTCCCTGGGAACATGCACAAATGCATCACAACCAAATACTTTGAGATGTGCCATCGACGTCTTCTTACCAGACCATACCTCATTTGGAGTGATGTCAACTAGCTCAGATGAAGGATACATATTCACCAGATATATTACAGTATTGATTGCCTCTGCCTGGAATTCTTGTGTGATCCCAACACCACTAAGCATGCCCCTTGCCTTATTCATCAACGTTCTGTTAATTCTCTCGTTAAATCCATTTTTTTGTGGGGTGTATGGTGTGGTATTTTGGCATGCTATGCCACACTGCTTATAGAACTGATCAAATTCCTTTCCACAAAATTCACCACCATTGTTAGTCCTCAACACTTTAATCCTCTTATCTCTCTAGTTTTCCACAAGATCTTTAAACTCCTTAAATCTCTCAGAAACCTCTGATTTATTCCTCAATAAATATATCCGTGTCTTCCTGGAAAAAAACATTTAAGAAGTAGACATAATATAACTATCCACCAAGTGAAGGCACTGTAACCAGGCCAAACTCATCACTATGAACCAGTTCTAGAACCCCATTTTCCCTTGTCACTTCAGATGGGAACCTCACCCGAATTTGTTTCCCATATATGCAATGTTCACAAAAGTCAACTTCTAAACCACATTTAGGAAAACCTTCAACCATACCTTTTCTTTTCATAGCTCGAAGTCCTTTTTCTCTAATGTGTTCCATCCTCTCATGCCATAACATGGCCGGGTTGAGTTCATCATGTATTGTTGATTTTATTTGAGTTGACTTGGCTCGATTCGAGTCGATTTGTGTTGACATTGAGTCTATTCAATTTTAGGAGAAACGATGTTGTTGTATCCAGTCAAGTTGACATTCCCTAATAGCTTTTACAAGGTACCAATTTGAACTCCTTTCATTAATACCATCACACCTCTGACCATCTTACACGAATCCTTATGAAACAGAGTATGCACACCTGCATCACTAATCTTGCTGACATATATCAGGGTTCTTGCCAAACTCAGAATGTATAGCACACTTGGAAGGTTTCTTTTCCTCCCATCCTGTAGTGTTAGTCAGACTCTTCCCTATCTGACAATTCTAGTTGTCGAGTATTCCCCCAAGAACACATCACCCCCATCATATTGTTCATATTCACATAAACATTCTTTATGTGGTGTCATATGATATGACGCTCCTGATTCAATCAACCAAACATATTGATTTGAATGTGTACTCGTCGACACCAGGTACACATCACCTCCCTTCTCCTAGGTCATCCTTCTCTCAGTCGACTTCTTATCATTGGATCCAACACTACCTTTTGTTTCCTTCGACTTACATTCCTTTTTATAATTCCCATATTTACCGCATTTCTAGTATCTTCGCATCGACAAAGCCAAGGATTTAGATCTATGCTTCGACTTGAACTTTCTACTAGAGAATATTCCTTTATCTCTGTCTATTGACTGACCTCTCACTACCAGTTTATATTTGGTCGATCCTTCCATGCCTTTTCTTCTCATTTCTTCTAAAATTAGAGAAGCAACCACATCCTCTAGCGCTAGTGTGGTTGTATTACTCCCAATAGCCACAACTAATTTATCCCAGGAGTCTGGAAAATAACTTAATAGGCTGATACATTTATCCTTATTAGTGATCTTTATATCCATAGACAATAACTAGCTTAACACGGTGTTAAACAAATTTAAATTCTCAGTCACCGAATTTCCATCACTCTTCCTCAAAATATGTACTTTCTTTCTGAGAAAAAACTTATTTACCAGATATTTAGACTGGTATAAGCTTCCCATCTTGTCCCACAATTTCTTGGCCGAATATTCACTTGAGACATTCAACAACACCAAATCTGTAAGACAAAGTTGTATTGTAATTCTTACTTTTGTTTCAAGTTTCTCCCATTCTTCCATTGAAATTCATATCGGCTGGGTACCTGGACAGACCATTGTCCATTGTTCTCGATCCACAAGAAGATCTTCCATTTTAAGATTCCAAAATTCAAAATAATAGCCATTGAATATTTCTATCTCTATTCTAGAACTTCTCTCCATTCTTTATTGCGATCTTTAAAACAATTTATGACTTATGACTCTTACTGTAACTACGGTTTAGTTCTCAGATTCAAGTTTGGAAAATCAAGATTTGATATACTCACCAAAGGATTACACCTCTCTGATAACTCACTTGTCAGGGTAGACCTAATCTATGATACCACATGTCAGGAAATGAAGGACACTTCCACACCAATCCTAGTAGAATAGAAAAATATTTTAATCAAGAAAGCAAATGACACAAGCAATCACACAGTACATTGAGATTTTACGTTGGAAACCCTTAATAGGGAAAACCAACATTCCTTTGAGCGTTCTGCTCTCCTTTTGTCTTATTCATCTAGAAAAAAATGTTACATGTCTAACCTTGGTACACACCTAAGACACAATCGACATCCTACCCTCTTGCACATGTAAGAATAACCATGTAGCCAATTCGTCTTACATATGCATGACCAACAACCTATAATTACACATGCATTAACCTGCAAAAGTGAATTCTATGATCACCTTACAATAGAAACATTTATAGCCTTACAAAATGCCTCTTTATAGACTTTAAAATAGGAAATCCCCTAAATATTGGTGCCCAAAAACGATTACATATCCATGCATCTCATTGGCTACAAATCCCTGGATTCTATTACAATCTAGTCCAATTCGGGTTTACCAATCGAATACTAGTCAACCTTCATTTGGTCTCTAGTCAGTCGTATCACACCCACACTTCTACCTCTTGTTGGTTGACTTGCCATCGATATCTTCGACTTCAACTTTACCCAGTCGAATTCCTCGACCTTTGACTTTCTATCGATCTACCTCGACTTCGATCTACTGTTGATCCACGTCGAATTCGACTTTATTTCGATGTTGTCGATGTTGTTGATCTACCTCAAATTTGACCATTAATCGATTCACCTTGACTTTGACCATCAATCGTTTCACCTCGACTATAATTTCACTGCAAAGAATAAACAACCCAACGGATTCTTGATGATGATAACTCCTTTTCCTCTTCATTAGATGATGGGAGTGATGATGAGGTTTCTTCTATATATTTATGGATTTAATATCCTTGTCATAAGCCTCTTGACACAGTGTCATGCTAGGCACACTAGAAAATATAGGAAGTAGGTGAGTTGGTAGGAGATCTTGTAGACACTAGGTGGATGCAATCTCAATTCTAGACAACTCCATAAACATTGTCTGCTACGAAACTGTTGCTAAATTTCCACTGCAATATTTTTTCTACTATAGATCTATATACCTTTCAAGAGGATTCCATAATTCCTGATTGGGATGCAACATGCAATAGGAATATAGCTCGTTGATGCAGAACCACACTTGTGATATTTTTTTCCTTCCTAAAAGAAGAAAGCTTGTTCATTGTAAGTGTATTTATTCGAAAACTTTTGCATCAAATGGTCTAGTGAATATGCACAAAGTTTGGATTCTGGAAAATGGATACTCATAGGTACCTCACATAGACTACAATGATACATTTTCACCAGTTAAAAAGATGGAATCAATTTGGATTGTGCTAGCCAATGATGCAAGTCATCTCTAAGAATTTTGTTAGATATATGAAAATAGTGCGTTTCTTCATGGGGATATTAAGGAGGATATTTACATGGAGAAATATCAGGGGTTCTCTCAAGACTCTTTAATTGTGTCTAGACTTAGTAAATCCACTTATGGTTTCAAATAGACTCCTCAAGCTTGATATGCTAAGATGGATTCCTTCCTTCTCTCTAATGTATTTTTTGGATGTCATTCTGATCCCAATGTCTACATTATATGGAAACACGACTCTCTGTTATTCATGGTATTGTATGTATATGATCTCTTGATCACCAACAACTCCTTGACATCGATTTTTGTTGTAAAAAATTCCTTGCAAGATATGGTTTTGATGAGAAATATGGGGATACTACATTATTTTCTTAGGATCGAGATCACTCAATTTGATTCTGAGATCACCATGGGATACTCCAGATATGCTCTAGATATTATCTCATGATTTTGGATGGATGATTGAAAAACTGTTGGTTCACCATTTTGGCATCAATTTTTATTGTTAACTAGTTCTTTTACCTATATTTTCTTCACCTTTTTGAACAAGATAACCTTCCATTACCACTTTTCCATATCTTATGCAACGTATATCCAATCATGAGGAATTAAGGTAAAAAAAAATATTTTTGTTAATCTTTTCTTAATTATTGATAGCTTAAGAAACACCAAAAATTTATTTATAAACCATTGAATGTTATCTTCTTCTAGATGTTTGAGAACCTATAGTATTTAATAAAAGACTCACTAGACTCGCTAGAATGGTGGCATCTTATCTCTGAGAATAAATGTGATGGCTGCTCACATTTTCTAGAATATGATTGTTACAATGAGGCTCCAAAGTACTTTTTAACATAAGTAAAATCCAAAACCCTAACCCCGGAAGATGAAAATCCAAAATGTTTGTGGGCCCCGATGGGGGTAGTTGATACATCAACTTCCCAGGGACATAACGTTTGCATACGATCTCTGTTTGGGGTTCTCGATACACCGTTGGAAAGGTCTAACCAAGAAGAACAATTTTAGACTAGCCCAATTTAAAATCTATGGTAGTCACATGGGCCCCAAATCCCCAAAAAACGTCATTTAAGGCCTCAAAATGGCCTCGGAAGTTTAGAACCCAAAAAAATGCTAAGATGGAAAATTGTTTTTCGAGCCCCTGGAATAGGTGGGTGGCCACCGATATCCACCAGGATCAATCCTCCCTCCTTAGGAAGCAATGGTC
>ML873133.1:7281-30466 GCA_009831015.1 Picea engelmannii
TAAAATCTCTTAAACCACTTTGATTACTTTGACCTTTTGGGGCTTCTAGATGACATATGAGGGTCCTCCAACTTCGTAAGGCTATAACTCTCAAACCGTGAGGAGTTATGTGACGTTCTACATACCACCAGAAATGGCATGAAATGTACTATCCATATATAATAGTATTATCTGAAAAAATATCATAACTCATACCATTACCCATCAAACAAACTTGGGTCCATTACCCAAACTTGTGGTCTCCAACTTCTCATGGCCATAACTCTCTAACCGTGAGGAATTATGTGATGTTCCACATACCACCGGAAATGAAATGACAAGAACTATCCATCTAGGATATTTTCCCTAACAAATTTACTTTCCTTCATCTCATTATTCCACAATTAAGCATGGGTTCTCTTACTCCACAAAGCGTCTTCCCGTGAGAGCTTTCACCATAAGGGGACCACTTTGGAGTTCATCCATATTTACTTCTTATCAACCATGACAAAACAATAATGAGTCATATTTACATCAAACACTATTGGGTCCATTACCCAAACCTTTGTGCTATGGGTCTTTCTTCAAGGGTTGACATCGATGACAACCAACCTTAATCAACAGGTAGAAGTTCTTAAAAAACCTGTTATTTGTCACCGAAAACGCACATGACTGAGTATCTTGTTAAGAAAACTCTGTGAAAATGAGAATATAATTCAGAAAATGAAAAATCTTCTTTTCCTTAAGTGTATCAATTTGCGTAGATCTTTTCTGACAATGCGTTTAATTCCTTTATTCAAAATATTTGGGCGATAAAGCAGGATCTTATTTGAAATCATTTCTCTAAATCAACTATTAATGTCATTTATGGTCGATATTTCGTGATCTAGGAAAAGCATAGAGATCATCTGAATTTACCCGCATTTCAAACCAACGTAAATTTTACAGGAGATAAGACTGTTTAAGGTGTTAATAAATCAAGTTTTATCCTGTTAATTAATCGTGTTTAACCTTAATCCATTTCGGGGTTTGGAGTCTCGGGCGATCTTATTTCATTTCAAGTTATGATCCCCAAATCACGAAATCACGATTTGATCAATTAATATTAATCGAGTTTAACCTTTTAATTAATCGTGATTAATTAAGGGCTTAACAACTTCAGGTATCGAGATTTCAAGTTGTCATTCAAGACAGGATTCCCAAAACACGAAACTGCTATATGATTTAATTATCGTTAATCATTATTAATCGTGTAATTAACCTGGTTTAATTTAAGCTAGTTTCACAATTTCGTATATCGAGACTTTGGTGGTCGCTCGAGGCAGGATCCCTTAATCGCAAAGTCACGATGTGATTAATTAGTACTAATCATTTTTAACGCCTTAATTAACATGGCTTAAAACTTATCATAGTTTCGGGATTTCGCATGTCGGGACATTGAGACTCTTTATATGCTAGATTGTTAGGTCTGTGAAACCCCAAAACCTGATATTTTGAAGACTGTTTTTAGCAATTTAACCCTTTAACCAGTGGGAAGCTCCATAACTTTTAAGAACTTAGGATCATTGTATTAAATGGAAGACCTCATCAATGGTGATATCCGTGTGCACATTTGTCTTTATTTAACAAGAATTAAACCTATTTAAGTCTAAAGCTTAGAAAAAATATATGTTTCAAAAAACAATCACCTTTGATGATAGTAAGAGACTCTACTCTCTAGTTTTCTCAGATCCTTACCCTCATCTCTTTTCATGGATCCCACTCCTCCAGCAGAGCGCACATTCCAAACCAATTCATCTAGCCTAGTTGCTAGGTTCCCTACTCTCACATCTTGTCATGGATCCCCAACCCTCCAATAGTAGAAAGGTCGAGGCTACCACCTTGGTCTGGTCCTCCCAAAACAAAACGAAAAGATGAGAATGATGATCCTTCTTTATGGAGCCTAACTTATTTTCAGTGGTCGGTGTTTGATGGTGGGTTTTAAACATATCCCTCATTCACCTCCACAAACACCAACAAAGGTTCTGGGTCGAGCATCTAGCCGCATGCACTCCAACTCCATATTTCACCATGGGGTTTGGTTTCTTATTTCGAACACCTTGGTCGAGTTGCAACTACAACTAGAACAAATAACTTGCTCTTACTGAGGCTCGACCGTAATCACATTTGGTTTTGAATATCGATGATTTTATCTCACTCAAAAGTTCCACCCTGATCAGAGGAAGCTATTGGATTGAGGACGAGCCAAGTAATATTGGTGGGGGCCTATTGGCACCCAAAGTTTTGGGTTCATTTATGCCTGTGCAGAAATGAAGTTGTGCATGCTCATTCCAAATTTTTGTGTGTGCCTAAGTTAATGTGTGGAGAATAACAAGAAGCACGTGTTGGACCGAGTTTTGATATTGTGCACCGAGCTAGAAGTGTACCAAATGTGCGTTGGTCCAAGTTTTGATGTGTATCATAAATAAATAAAATTCAAGCCATAATTGAGAAAGGAATTATCGGGAAATACTCTCGAATGATTATTGCCAACAACACAAGGGATCATGGAGCTGACAAAAGATGAGTTGACAAGGCAATTAAGATTGCCTTGATTCTAGAAGGCTACGTGGGTTGCAGGAAGGTGCCAAAAGCGTGCGAGGTATCTTTCTCAAAAGAATGAGTGGAGTAGAGTAGAAAGAGACATAACTCCTGAGCAAAGAAAGCTTTAAAAGGAAGCAATGACACCCGAGAGAGAGTTAGATGGTTAGATGAGATTCATTGAGTCATTATATCGAGCTCACTCTGAGCCTGTGTATTGTTGTAATGTTTTTGAATATAAGTCCAAGTCTGTCATATGTATGATATCTTGAGAGAATGCACACTTCACAGTGTGTTGCAATTCTGGGAAGTTATATAAAAGAAGATATGAAGTTTCGTTGTTGTCTAATACAATCCATTTAATGTATATTGTGTTTTATGGAATGAAAGGAATAACAAAGTTGCTGCAATTCTGATCTATTATGTGTCTATCATGTGTGATTTAAATATGTGTGTGTATTGTTTTACTTCTTCCTAGCAAGTTGTTAGATATGAGTTGCATGAATTCCAGCCTAGGTGGATCTCTATGTATTTAAGCCTTCAACCATGTCACAAGACCTTATGATCTCTATGATCCTCTCTACATCTCAGGTGAGACCTTCATTGGCCTTGGCCGCAGATTGATATGATGATGCTCTATGGTTTTTGTTCATCAACTCTGGATGAACCTTGGGTCTAAACTCCCCAACGTTAAGACAAACACGCACATGCATGGAACAAAACACCAACATATGTGTCAAAGAAGAAGACACTTGGAAGACCACCTCCAAGATAGGGGAAAGTTTGTATGAATGGTTGGTCATGCCATTTGGTTTATGTAATGCATTATATACATTTATGATATTGATGAATGATGTATTACAACCATAATCTGATTCAATTTTTATAGTGTATTTGGATGATATATTGGTTTTAGCTCTACCTGGGAGGAATTTTAAGCCCTAGACAAAGCCCCATGTTAAAGATAAAATCCCTTATTAAGCACTAGATATTGAGTTATTACATTTATTTTTTTATATAAGTAGGTCGGTTGGAACCTTTCATTGCACCCTTTGTCTCATATATATATATATATATATATATATATATATATATATATATATATATATACACCAAGGAGACCTAGGCTTAGGATCATCATATTTTGTCTTSTGAATTGGATATATTGTAAAAGGAGGTTTCCCCCTCAAAGTGGACTATATTCATTGACTTTTTATCATTTTCAAGGTGCTTGGATTAGCATTCAAATCCTAAACCAGGATTGCATCATAATACTGTACAATATGCTACCATCACACTCCGATCACGAGTGTGAAATTAAGTTAAGTTAATTATTTTTATATATATGTACACATGCTATCAATGATAGGTCTTCATTAACTTATCAAACCATGTTGAAACAAATTGAAGTCAAAGCTTGTAGGCTACCAAGTTATGAAACCAACCAAAACAAGAGAAAATGTATTATAATAATACATTTTCTCTATTAATGCCGCCCCCTCCCGCCCTCTATAGAAGGTGGGAGGGGGGGGGGAATTAATAGAGAAAATTTATTATAATTGGGAGGGGGGGGCATTAATAGAGAAAATGTATTATAATAATAGATTTACGTATGATTGATTATGTATCAATAGTCCATAGCCTAGCAACATATGGTATCATAACTTGTTACAATATGCTTTCATGTCCTAGTAGTGTATGGTTTTATAGCTTATAGAGGGTGGGAGGGGGGGGGGCATTAATAGAGAAAATGTATTATTATAATACATTTTCTCTATTAATGCCCCCCCTCCCAATTATAATACATTTTCTCTATTAATTCCCCCCCCTCCCACCCTCTATAGAAGGGTGGGAGGGGGGGGGGATTATAATACATATTCAAATGCACGCCACACATTTATTCCAATTGCATACATTGTCAAAATAATTCAACTAAGCAATTGAGCAACTTGAGATTCGTAGAATCTACATCATGCAAGGAAGTTAATCGTATTGGGTTGACATTCTTCTATGACATATGCCTTGTAATCAAGCTCTAGATTTGTAACTCTCGTCCAATACCATTAATATCAAATATTCTAATAATCCAAACTCTCCATATAGTTTTAATATTAAAAATAAATAAATTGTTCCATCAAATCCAAAATTTTTAGACTTGACCAATTATTTAACTAGTGGAATCTTGTCTTAATTATACTAGAATTAATTAGTTTTTTAAATTATCATAAATATTAATTTTTAAATTTACATTTAATTATTTTTATATTAGAAAGAAAAACACTACAGGAACGGTTTTTAAAATAAATATTAATATCCTGGATACAATAACTAAAAGTATTATAACAAGGTTGTTCTTTAACATTGCACAAAATAATATTTAAATATAATATTAGAGATATTTGTAAAGTTTTTTTAGGGTGCTTTCATGCATGCAAAGGGATCACAAAAACTTACAAGTAGTCTTAGATATGGACAAGTAAAATTTCCATAATTTTGAGCTCCATTGATCGACAAGTAGTTGATGCCTAGCCATGTTTATAGAGATGGAAAAAGTAAAATTTCCATAATTTTGAGGCTCCACTCATAAAAAGTAGTTGATTCCTATTTGGAGAACATGGTGATGCGTTTTTCATTAAAAGATCACAATTCTAATTTTAAAGTATATATGGGTATCTTCTAGTTAAAGGAAATTGCTTTTTTTGGAGGAATAATTTATTGTTATAGTTAGGAATGGATGTATCTAAGATATCATGAAACTTGTTTAATGATCATTTCAAAGAACACTACCTCTCATAGGAGTTTATTAAGAGACGACTAAATAAGTTTAACTCATTGAGACAAAAAAGTAGGTTAGAACCATAATATAGGCCATATTTGTGGACTTGTTGAGGTATGAACCACACCTAAACACAATTTTTTTTATAGATTAACAAATTTGTATATATATTAAACTATAATATTATAGCTAAAGTTAGAATTATGTTTCCTTAAACTTTGCATGAGGTATTATAGAGGGCTATTATACTTGGGGAGCAATTTGTTGGAGGTGGTCAGTTGAGATCATTGAGACCTTCAGGTTCAGGTGTATAGAGATAGGTATCACAATTAACTAGTGCATCAAGACCTATAGTACGACATAGGGATGCATCAAGGGGACAAGTGATGAGTACTCAGATATTCCCAATAGGGAAACAAAGACTTCCATAAGGCCACCAATGTTGTAGATTCGACATACGTAATAGAGTAGTAAAACTATTTTTTCTCAATTTGAGAGTTAGAGTCAACCTCTTAAGAGGGGGGTGTTGGACATGTGGAGGACCACACTTTCATAGGGATTGTTTGAATGCATATAGATGATCTAGTTGGGAGCATATGCAAAATATTGTAGGTGATATGGGTAAATCCCATATGATCCATGAAACGATGAATAACCACCAAGATGACCATCAATATACAATACTTGAGACATTAGGTAAGATAAATATTATAATTTTTTCATTATTAATAGGTCCAAGAAAAACCAAAAATTTCATTTCTCATAATTGTTAAGTTTTCACTGTTGTTATTAGGTTATTTCCAAATTTCATGAGAATTCAATGCATTTCCAAAACAACAGTATAAAGAGGATCATTGAAAGACACACGATCACAATGTACACAACATTTTATCTTAGGAAACCCTCATGGGGAACAAAACCCAACAAAAATTTCTTCAATAATAGATTGCCAGTACAATTCCAAGACTAATACCAAAACACCAAAGACAAACCAATACCAAGCATGCACCTCTCTTCTCCTTCATTAGACTTCTTCTTGTGACTACAATTTCCTTCAAGATATGTGCACTAGATGGGTGAGTGATTGTGTTCAAATGACACACCATCCTCACATATAAATACAAGTTGTGAGGTGGCACTAGGGTTGTGTCTCTTCACTTGGTGGAGCCGACTTCTCCTAGAAGTGGCTAAAACCACTTCACAATTACTAGGGGTTGACTTTACAAATACCACCATACAAATACATGTTGACCAATACACAAAAGGGGATTTGATCTTATACAAGACCTGACTTGATCAATATGCAAAAGCGGATTTTATCTATATAATAATAACTCAAATGTAATTAGAATATTCTTCGAAGTTACAATATTTCAACACTCCACCTTAACAAGAAGGGTATTATACTAACATGACTCAATACAACATCATCAAGATAAGGAGAGGGAAACATAATCATCAACATTTGGAACACTGAATGAAAAATATATAAATCATCGGAAGTTTTTCTCATCATCAATATCATCATCATTTACAACATGGAACTTGAGTAACATCATCATCATCACCAACATGAAGTTGGAACATCATCATAAACAACACGAAGTTGGAACAACATCATCAAAAAAATGAAGCTGGAACATCATCATGAACAACAAAAAGATGGAACAACATCATCAACATGTGGCAACAGAATGAGACAAGTGGTTAGAAACAACATCAGTGGTACTTTGATAGACCGTCCTTACCGGACCTTTAGGATATTCCCAGGAATCATAAGATACCCTAGGATATAAAATCCTAACTGAGCTACCACTATTGACCAAAACTGACATATATATGCACATGTACTCTGACAGGCCATCCTTACCGGACCTTCGAGATCTTCCTAGGGATGATCAGTTCCCTAGGATATAAATTCCTAACGGAGCTACCCATTGTTTGTCAGGATACCATAGTATCATCAACATCACTCCCCCTTTTGAGGGAGGTCCTTTCGGACAATACAAAGCTCATCTCGGAAGTACTCAAACTGTACACGAGACAAAGGATTAGTCAACAAGTACTCAAACTTTACACGAGACAGAGGCTTAGTCAACACATCTACAACCTACTCATCTGTGCCAACATATTGGAGCTTTACAACTCCCCTCTCCACCATATCATTTCTGTAGTGGTATCAGATCTCTATGTTCTTCGACTTATCACAAAACACATGGTTCTTTGTCATATTTATACAACTCTGGTTATCACATAGAATCACAGTGGCTTCCATCTCTAGATCGAACAAACCTATCAACAACTTCTCAATCCATATGGCTTCACAACTGGCGAAAGATGTTGCAATGTACTCCACTTCTATCGTGATGAGAGAAATATTGAATTGCTTCCTACTTTGCCATGAAGTCATGGTTGAACCCAAACTAAAACAACATCCTGAAGTGCTCTTTTTGTCTGAAGCACTTCCATCCCATTTTGAATCAGTATAACCATACAGTTTGAATTCATGATCTTTAGTATAATAGAGACCATAATCCAATGTATCCTTAAGGTATCTCATCTCATGCTTTGCATCTACAAGGTAAACACGTCTAAGCTCCACCAGATACTGACTCAAGGTGTTCACAACAAAGCATATATATGGCCTGGTATTCATCAGATACATCAACAATCCAATAATCTATTTGTATAGATTAACATCAACCAACTCCGACGAAGTATCAACCTGGAGCTTCAAATTCATTTCCATGAGCGTGGTCATAGATTTACATTCCAACATATTAAATCTCTTCAATATTTCAACTGCATACTTCCCTTGGTTAAGGAAGATCTTCTCTAGGCTCTACCAAACTTCAAGCCCTAAGAAATAATGCATCGAGCCTAGGTCTTTCATCTCAAATTCGGCAACAAGCTTCTTCTTGCAATCTATGATGAGATTTTCTTCTCCTATCAAGAATAAATCATCCACATATAGTAGAAATATAACTGGCTCATCATTCATAACCTTGAAGTAAAGGTTAGGATCAACTTTACTCTTGGTAAATCCCAATCTTGTCAGGAAACTATCAATTATGCCATACCAAGCTCTAGGATCTTGCTTCAACCCGTACAGATCTTTCTTCAACCTCTAGACATAAGTCTTTCTAGCTTCAACTTCAAAACCTTGTGGTTGTTCTATATATACTTCTTCTTCAATAACACCATTCAAGAAATTTGTTTGAACATCTATCTGGTGCAACTTCCACTTCATTTTGGCTGCAAGAGATATGATGGTTCTGATAGAAGTGTATATGGATACAGGAGAAAATGTTTCTTCATAGTCAATACCTTCCTTTTGAGAAAATCCACAAGCCACAAATCTTGCCTTATTTTTTTCAATACTTTCGTCTGCTGCATGTTTTATTTTATATATCCACTTGGAAGATACCACATATTTGTTCTTTGGTTTGGTAACTACTTCCCATACATCATTCTTCATAATGGAATGGTATTCTTATTTCATGGCGTCCATCTATTATTTCTTCTGAATGAATTATTCAAAGAAATTAGGTTCCTTCTCTACGAGATCACACATCAAGGCCATATAGCTGGAGAATGGATTAGGATTCTTGCTTTGTATCATGGTTCCTTCTGGAGCACCATACTTTTCTGCGTCTTGAATGAGTTCTCTAGCCCAAGCCGTCTTTCTCTTGTGATAGATAGTCATACAGGGAGGTTCTTGAGATTATATCATATCATGATCTTCTAGAATCTCATCATCATGGATAACTACAACTTCCTTTATGGGTTCTGCAACTTTGGGAGCTACAAGTTCTTATTCATATACTTCTTCAAGATGACATTTTCTTGATCTCTTGAGTGCTACATCTTCATCAAAGGTTACATATCTATTGATCTCAATATGATGGTATCCTGGTATGTAGATTCTGAAGGCCTTAGAGACCTCACAGTACCCAATAAATATTCCCTTCTTTCTTGAAGTATCCATCTTAGTTATATTTTCTTTCGGAATGTGTATAAATACTGGACAACCAAATATTTTGAGATGGCTTAATTCTGACTTCTTTTTGGTGAACATTTCTTCCGGGGTCTTGATTCGAAGTGATGATCCATATTTTATGACCAAAATGCTCCACATGTAGTCCATGGAGATGGATTCCCATGGTTTGTCAGGAGTAGGCATAGGGGTGTACAGGACCTATTTCTTAGTGGTTGGTTTGGCAATAGCACAGGTAGTGCAGGACCTGATATACTTGCTGATCTCCTGTTGAAGTTTCGATTAGTAGAAATGTTTCTGCAACATTTCCACTGTCTTTTTGATGACGAAGTGTCCTTCCACCCGACTGTAGTGGGATTCCTATATCATCTTCGATCGCTCACTTTATGGAACACAAATATGGCCCAGACGACACAACAACCCATCCTGAAGATGGAAATTAGCGACAACTGTATTTGTGCCCAACATTTGGTAGGTGGTGGCAAAGTCTGGATCTATCTCATAGAGTTGGGAGATGATTACAATGAGGCTCTCAAGGCCTTTTTATAATAATCAGGAATTTCAAAAACCCTAGACATCAAAAAAACTAACCCTAGGAGATGAAGTACCAAAAGTCACGTGGGCCCTGTTTGGGTAAGTTAGTACATCAACTTCCTGGGGCCATAACTTTTGCATATGATCTTCATTTTAGGCGCACAATAGCCCATTGAAAAATTCTATCCGAGGAATACACATGTTTTCTATGGTGATCCCTACACATATTGACTATGGTGAGCCCTAAAAACGTTGTTTAGGGCCTCAAAATGACCCCGGAAGTCAAGGACCTAAAAACTAGGAAAAAACTGTCGAACTGGAAAACTACCAAAATGAGCCAGTTGGAATAGGCGGGAGGCCATCACAATCCATATGGATCAAGTGCACTATGGGATAATATATTCTGAACATATATTTTTGTTCTTTCTGCTTCAACCCATAAGTGAATTGGAAGATCTTGATCATGAATCATAGTTTTTACTGCTTCCATAATCGTTCTATTCTTTTTTTCTTCTACACCATTTTGTTGAGGATTATAGGGAGTGGTGAGATCCCTCTTAATCCCAACATCTCTGCAAAATTTTCCAAATTCTTTTGAAGTGTACTCTCCTCCATTGTTTGATCTAAGTATCTTGATTTTTCTTTCGGAGAGGTTTTCTATCAAGGCTTTGAATTCCTTGAAATTTCCAAGTACTTTGTATTTTGACTTTGATGTAGGAGCATCGCCAACACATCAAGCGAGCCAACATGGAGCGGAAGACAGCTGGACTAGCCAGCACAAATTTTGAAAACACTTGGGATTGTTGCGCAAATCTTAAATGGGTCATTTAAGAAGAGGCACGCTTTGTATATTGTAATGGACCTTGAGCAGATAGATCTCGTCCTTAGGTAGATAGACGACATTTAATATAGTTAATGCTGGTAGATAGGATTTAATTGTAGATTTGATAGCTTTAGAATTCGAGAGGGAAAACGGATATAGACACCCTCACTTGTACATTGTAACATTATTCAGAATCAATTCAGAAGAAGGAAGAGAAGAGCAAGTAGAGAGCTGTGTAAAGAACACCCATGTACATATATTCAATTAATAGAAGAAAGATTTGATTCAAATCCATGGTTACGTGTCTATTCTCTGTGTATTGATGTTATGCTCATGAATATTTGCTTCCTGTCATACATTTTCTTTTATATGCTGTGTATGTGATTTCATGGTTGAATTGAAGTCTGAGAGGGCGAGTGAATGAGTTTCAATTGTCTCTCTAATTGAGCCAGAGAATTCCTGCAAGGAGTGCAGTTGAAGTGTCCGCAAGGAGTGCGTTGACAGAAGGGTTCAATTAGAGATAGATTTTGTTCTCATTTCCTCGAAGGTGCAGTTAGGCACAGTGCTGTGCAAGGAGTGCGCAGGCCAAGCTAAGTCTCAGAGTTGCGATTCTAAGAAGGGGACCTGAAAGATTGCTACTGCAGGAGTGCGCAGGTCAAAAGACTTCAACACTTAGACAAGGTTGAAGATTTTCCACAAGGAGTGCGTGCAAAGTTCCTTTTAAGGATTTGAGGATCGCAAGGAAGCTCAGGAGGAGTAGGCCTTCGAACTCACTGAAGGATAAGTGTAGGGGAAACTGCTATTGAAAGTATGAGGGAAGCGTCACAGGTTGGTGAGCAGGTGAACGAATCCTGTGAAGAGACAATTCTCCATTTCGTGGATTTCATAGGGAAGCACAGACGGTCGAAATCCTCTGAGGAGATTTGGTGAAGTCCCGAGTGCTGTTGAATCTCGTGGAGGTGCAAGGAGGTTACGGCGAGAACATCAGAAGGTTCGAAGCACAGGAGGGGCTAAGCCATTGATCCAAGTTAGTCAGGGCCATTGGATTATTCGCGAGATCGCCTATCGGGATCTCGTGAGAAAAGTGTCCAAGACTTGGTAACGGGAAACCCGATATTGTGATACACGATATCCCGATGGTGATGTAGCAGTGTGGGACCATGAGAGTGAGTGGAGGACAGGTGGCATAAGTCATCGGGGTTTCGCAGCGAGAAGCGTCGAGACATTGGCGTCCGGATTCGTGATCCCGCGAAGTCTAATATCCCGATAGAAGTGACGGGGAGTTGAAGAGACAACTCACGCGTGTGTCAGAGTATCGGCATATCGCGAGTCAGGAGTTGGTAAAGTAAAAGGTTTGACATCGCGAGTAGCGAAATCGCGATAGAGTAGAAGTCCCGACAGGGGAAAAGTCAGTGATTTGACTGGCCATCGGGTCTCGGGGATTCGAGAGCCCAACGATCAACCGAGAACTTGCGAAGTCGTGAGTTCCGATTTCCCAATAAGTGAACAAAGGGAAGTCGTGCAGAAGAAAATCTGTGGGTGTAGATTTCCCGATAGGGAAATAGAAGGACCTTAGAGTTCTTCGGGCCGAGGAGAAGAAGATCCTGTGAGAGTGGGCGTGCTTCGAGGAGTGCGGCTGCGTCAAGTTTGGTATCAGAGCGGGAATATTTCTTTTATTTTTGGAGTATAGAAGAGGATTCGCCATGCCGCCAAGGAGAGAAAGATAATCACCTGACCCAGAAGACAGGGAGGTGAGAAGAAGAGGCAGGCTGGTAGGAAATCCAGAAATGGAGAGGCAAATGCGAGATCTCCGAGCAAGACTTGAGGACATGGAGACAGCTCAGAGATGCACAGCTAGTGTAGGGGATCTGAGTGATTTCGAGAATGAAGTCGAGGCTGAACGTGAAGAGGAAGTTACAACCGAAGATGCATCAAACGAGCATTTGATTAAAGCCATTGCCAAGATGGGCACAAAGGCGAAGATGGACATTCCAATCTATGAGGGAAATCTAGATGCAGAAGAGCTACTAGATTGGATTAGAGCTCTTGAAACCTACTTCGATTATGAGGACTTCGAAGAGGATAAGAAGGTCAGGAATGCTGTCACATGCTTGAAAGGACATGCAGCATTATGGTGGGATGAGCTACAAGTTGACAGACGCTGCAAAGGCAAGCAAAAGATTAAGAGTTGGGATCGAATGATTGCGAAGATGAAGGCAAAGTTCATCTCAAGAGACTATCAAATCACTCTGTTCAGGAGGATGCAGAACCTGAGACAGAAGCTTATGACAGTGAAAGAATACACTGAGGAATTCTATCGACTGAACATCAGGGCAGGTCATCGGGAGAGCGATGATGAGAAGGTTGCTAGATATCTGAATGGTCTGAGATACGACATTCAGGATGAATTGAGCATGGTAACCATCCGAACGGTGGAGGATGCTTATCAGATGTCTCTGAAAGCTGAAGAGAAGCTGAGCCGTAAGCAAGGATAGCGAGGGTGAGGCAGGAGTCAGCCCAGAGGCAAAGAAGTTGCCCAGGATAAGTACCAAAATCCCAAGGAGGAATGGAAGAAACCTCAGGGTAGAGTAGAAAGAGGTGGGACCTCACAGAGAGGGCCATATATTGAATAGAGAGGGCAACATACAGAGAAGAAAGGAGATTATGCTGACGTAAACAATTTTCCTCGTACCAGAGGTAGAGGAAGAGGAAGAGGTGGCGTCATCATATGTTTCACATTTGGGAAGAATGGACACAGGTCATTCGAGTGTCCAGAGAAAAAGAAGGACATTGGGGAAGCTCACATCGCCGAAGCGCAGAAGCGGGATGTTGAGACCGAAGACACAGAAGGCGAAAGGTCGCTGATGATGCGTAAAGTTCTCTTAACACCCGAAACGAAGGTGGAGGACTCAACTCAAAGGACCAGACTGTTCAGGACAGCTTGCAAAAATAAGGACAGGGTGTGCAAGGTCATTGTTGACAGTGGTAGCACGGATAATCTCGTATCCACAGAGATGGTAGAGAAGCGGGAGCTGGAGACGACTGATCATCCAAGCCCATACAGAGTTTCATGGCTACAGAAGGGACACCAGGTAACTGTTACTAAACAATGCTTGGTTGAATTCAAAATAGGTGGATATAATGATAAGATCTTGTGTGATGTTATTCCCATGGATGTATGTCATTTATTGCTGGGTAGACCATGGCAATATGACAGAAATGTGATTCATGATGGGAGAATGAACACATATACCCTGGAGAAGAATGGGAGAACCCATATGTTGCTTCCGATAAAAGATAAGGAGGTGAAGCTGGAAGTAAGAAACACAGTACTTCTCATGAATGGGAAGGAGATTCTTACAGAGGTGAAGAAGAAGGAAGATCCACAATTCTTTGTGGTCAGAAAGCCGAGAATTGTTCTGACTAGAACAAGAGTGGATGATTTACCGGATGAGGTTCAGGAACTACTGGAAGAGTTTGCTGATATCATAGTGGACAAATTACCTCGTTCGTTGCCACCGATGAGGAGTGTGAGTCATCATATAGATCTCATACCAGGAGCTAGTTTTCTGAATAAAGCTGCATATAGGTTGACGCTGCAAGAAAATGAGGAGGTTAAGAAGCAGGTCCAGGAGTTATTGGACAAGGGGTTGGTCAAAGACAACTTGAGTCCATGTGTTGTTCCAACAGTGCTCAGTCCAAAGAAGGATGGAGGTTGGAGAATGTGTACCGACTCAAGGGCGATCAACAAAATAACCATTAGATACAGGTTTCCATTGCTGAGGATGGATGATTTGATGGATTGCCTGAGTGGGGCAAAATATTTTTCAAAGATAGATTTGAAAAGTGGACCACTAGATTCGCATGAGGGAAGGCAATGAATGGAAGACAGACTTCAAGACCAACGAAGGACTGTATGAATGGCTAGTCATGCCGTTTGGCTTGACAAATGCACCAAGTACTTTTATGAGGTTGATGAATGAAGTCCTGAGGTAATTCATTGAGAAATTCGTCATTGTGTATTTGGATGATATACTAATTTACAATAAATCAGTGGCAGAACACTTGAAGCATTTGGCTACAGTGATGAAGAAGCTACAGCAGGAGAAGCTGTTGATTAATATGAAGCAGTCCTCATTTATGAAGACAGAGCTCATTTACTTGGGGTTTGTTATTTCAGGGAATGAGTTGAGAATGGATCCAGATAAGGTAGAAGTGATCAAGAATTGGCCATCACCGAGAAATATTTTCGAGGTGAGAAGTTTTCATGGTTTGGCTAGTTTCTACCGGAAATTCATCAGAAATTTCAGTGGAATTAACACAGCGATGATGGATACAGTGAAGAAGCGACATAAATATTTTCATTGGACAACAGAGGCTGAGAAGAGCTTCAATCTGTTGAAGAGGAAGATCATGGAACGACCAGTGTTGGTGTTGTCGGATTTCCAGAAGACATTTCAGGTGAAATGTGATGCAAGTGGGTTTTCCATAGGAGCGGTCTTGAGTTAGGAAGACAGGCCGGTTGCATATTTCAGTGAGAAACTCGATGAGGAAAAACTAAAGTACTCCACGTATGATAAAGAATTCTATGCTATCATACATGCATTGAAGAAGTAGAGGCATTACTTGATCCCAAAGGAATTTGTATTGTACAGTGATAATCATGCATTACAGTTTGTGAGTCAACAAGAGAAGTTGAATCAGAAACATGCAAAATGGGTAGAGTATATGCAGAATTTCACATTTGTAATTAAACACATTTCAGGTACTGCTAACAAAGTGGCTGATGCCTTGAGCTGGAAGTGTTTATTGCTGCAGGAGTTCCGAGTCAAAACATTGGGTTTTGAAAATCTCAGGGACATATACGCAGGTGATGCAGATTTCGCAGAAGCGTACGAAGCAGCTGAGAATCCATTTCTCAGAGACCGGAGCCTATGGATAGACTATATGATTCAGGAGGGATTTCTATTCAGAGGCAATCAACTGTGTATTCTGAAATGCTCCATGAGGGAGAATCTGTTGAAGGAGAAGCACAGTGGAGGTTTGGCAGGACATTTTGGCCATGACAAAACATTTACAAAGCTGAATGAGTCATATTTTTGGTCGAGGATGCGAGCAGATGTCAAAATATTTGTTGACAGATGTTGAATTTGCCAGCATTTGAAAGGGAGAAAGCAGAATGCAGGTTTCTATCAGCCATTGCCCATACCAGAGCGATCGTGGGAGGCGATCAACATGGATTTTGTATTGGGTTTACCAAGGACACAAAGAGGTGTTGATTCCATCTTTGTGGTAGTGGACAGGTTTTCTAAGATGTCACATTTTGTCCCATGCTAGAAAACCAGTGATGCGACTCACATCACAAATATGTTTTACAAGGAGGTCATTCAACTTCAGGGATTACTGAAAAGCATAGTTTCGGACAGAGACACGAAGTTCATAGGACATTTTTAGAGGACCTTATGGAAAAAATTGGGAACTAATCTGGCGTTTAGTTCACATTATCATCCTCAAATGGATGGACAAACAGAAGTGGTCAACAGGAGTCTGGGAGACTTGATGAGAAGCTTGGTGATAGAGAACCATAGTAGCTGGGATAACATATTGCCACAAGCAGAGTTTGCATTCAACGAATCAGTGAACAAGAGTACAGGGAAGAGTCCATTTCAGGTTGTATATGGGATGCAGCCGAGAGGAGTTTCTGAATTGAGGGATTCAGAACAGACGACGACTAGGAGCGCTAGCGCAGAGGGATTCACTGAGGCGATGAAAGAACTTCACGACCAAGTGAAGCAGCGATTGACAGATTCAAATCAGGAATACAAGAACAGAGCAGATCAACATCAGAGACAACTTCAGTTTGAAGTTGGGGATCTAGTTTTAGCACATTTAAGGAAGGAAAGGTTCCCAAGGGGAACATACAATAAGTTGAAAATGAAGAAAATCGGACCATGCAAGGTCTTGAGAAAATTAAGAGAAAATTCTTATGAGATTGAGTTGCCGGAGGGCATCGGAATATCTCTGATATTTAATATCGCAGATTTATACCCATACAGAGCTGGAGAAGCAGGGACTGGAACCGAGGAACCAGTCATCCAGTGGACAAAACAATTTCCAGTTGCATAGAAGCCACAGATGGAACGCATACTAGACAAGAGAGTGGGTAAGAAGACCAGGAGGAAAGAGTATTATGAGTACCTGGTCAAATGGAAGAACCCCCCAGTGGAAGATGCCAGCTGGGAGACTGAAGCAGTGATACAAAAGCATGGATAGACCGTGCAGGAGCTCATGGACAGGAGCCCATGAAAGTTTTCAAGCCGAGGAGTATGATGCAAGAGCATCGCCATCACATCAAGCGAGCCAGCGTGGAGCGGAAGACAGCTGGACTAGCCAGCACAAATTTTGAAAACACTTGGGATTGTTGCGCAAATATTAAATGGGTCATTTAAGAAGAGGCACACTTTGTATATTGTAATGGACCTTGAGTGGATAGCTCTCGTCCTTAGGTAGATAGACGACATTTAATATAGTTAATGCTGGTAGATAGGATTTAATTGTAGATTTGATAGCTTTAGAATTCGAGAGGGAAAACGGATATAGACACCCTCACTTGTACATTTTAACATTATTTAGAATCAATTCAGAAGAAGGAAGAGAAGGGCAAGCAGAGAGTTGTGTAAAGAACACCCATGTACATATATTCAATTAATAGAAGAAAGATTTGATTCAAATCCATGGTTATGTGTCTATTCTCTGTGTATTGATGTTATGCTCATGAATATTTTCTTCCTGTCATACATTTGCTTTTATATGCTGTGTATGTGATTTCATGGTTGAATTGAAGTCTGAGAGGGCGAGTGAATGAGTTTCAATTGTCTCTCTAATTGAGCCAGAGAATTCCTGCAAGGAGTGCAGTTGAAGTGTCTGCAAGGAGTGCGTTGACAGAAGGGTTCAATTAGAGATAGATTTTGTTCTCATTTCCTCGAAGGTGCAGTTAGGCACAGTGCCGTGCAAGGAGTGCCTAGGCCAAGCTAAGTCTCAGAGTTGCGATTCTGAGCAGGGGAACTGAAAGATTGCTGCTGCAGGAGTGCGCAGGTCAAAAGACTTCAACACTTAGACAAGGTTGAAGATTTGCCGCAAGGAGTGCGTGCAAAGTTCCTTTTAAGGATTTGAGGATCGCAAGGAAGCTCAGGAGGAGTAGGCCTTCGAACTCACTGAAGGATAAGCGTAGGGGAAACTGCTATTGAAAGTATGAGGGAAGCATCGCAGGTTGGCGAGCAGGTGAACGAATCCCATGAAGAGACAATTCTTCATTTCGTGGATTGCATAGGGAAGCACGGACGGTCAAAATCCTCTGAGGAGATTTTGTGAAGTCTCGAGTGCTATTGAATCTCGTGGAGGGGAAGGAGGTTACGATGAGAACATCAGAAGGTTCGAAGCTCAGGAGGGGTTGAGCTGTTGATCCAAGTCAGTCAGGGCCGTTGGATTATTCGCGAGATCGCCTATCGGGATCTCGTGAGAAAAGTGTCCAAGACTTGGTAACGGGAATCACAATATTGCGATACACGATATCCCGACGGTGACGTAGCAGTGTGGGACCATGAGAGTGAGTGGAAAACAGGTGGCATAAGTCATCGGGGTTTCGCAGCGAGAAGCGTCGAGACGTTGGCGTCCGGATTCGCGATCCCGCAAAGTTCGATATCCTGATAGAAGTGATGGGGAGTTGAAGAGAAAGGTCACGCGTGTGTCGGAGTATCGGCATATCGCGAGTCGGGAGTCGGTAAAGTAAAAGGTTTGACATCGCGAGTAGCAAAATTGCGATAGAGCAGAAGTCCTGATAGGGGAAAAGTCAACGATTTGACTGGCCATCGGGTCTCGGGGATTCGAGAGCCCAACGATCAATCGAGAACTTGCGAAGTTGCGAGTTCTGATTTCCTGATAAGTGAACAAAGGGAAGTCACGCAGAAGAAAATATGTGGGTGTAGATTTCCCGATAGGGAAATTGAAGGACCTTAGAGTTCTTCGGGCCGAGGAGAAGAAGATCCTATGAGAGCGGGCGTGCTCCGAGGAGTGTGGTTGCGTCAGACTTCAAGAAATAAACCCAAGTTTTACGAGAGTAATCATAAATACATGATACATAGTATACATAACCACTTAGAGAGGTTGATGGAATTGGACCACATAGATCTGAGTAGATAAGTTCCAAAATTCCTTTTGCTTTATTGTCACTCTTTGGAAAAGGATTCTTTTTGTTCTTTCCTTCTACACATCCCTTGCATACACTTTCATGATCAATATTTAGTTATGGTAAACTTGTAACTACCTTTCTCACATATGGTAAGGCTTTGTAGTTGATGTGAGCTAGCCTTACATGCCAAAGTTCACAAGGACTTCAGTAGAGTGAGTTAAGGCTACATCTGAGTGATCCTTTAACTTGTACAAACCACCTTCTTCTATTTTAATAACAACTTCATCTTCTATATATTTTCCTTTAGAACACATAAGAAATTCACCATCTATGAATGCAACCCTGGAACCTTTCTTATCTAGAGCTGAAATAGAAAGTAAGTTCTTTTTAAAACCTGGTACATAGAGTACATTCTTCATTCTCATCGGAGTTTTTGAATCAAGTTTGTAGGTGGATTCTCCCATTTCTTTGATTGGGTACTTTATATCATCTCCAAGTGAAAATTTCTAGAGGGAGTTCTTCTCTATAAGGTTGGAGAGAGTGTTATTCTGACCTATCATGTTCTTAGAGACATCACTATCTATGAGCCAAGTATCCTCTCCAGGTATCACAGATCATGAGAGAGTAGAAAACAAAAAATATTCTTCAATCTCTTCTTTAGCTAACTTCTTGGGTGGCTCATCATCTTCAGCTGCATGGGCATGATGTATTTTATTATTTCTCCTCATGTATTCTTCCCTTCTAGCAGTAAAACTCTTAGTAATGTGTCCTATCTTATCACAATGATAACACTGGTAGGAGGATAAATCTTTTCCCTTTCTTTGATCCTTATGATATTTTCGGAATCGCTTTGGAGAGTGAGATTCTTTATGAAAGTGAGCCTCCTTTTGAAAATGAGGTTGTACCTTTCCACCCTTAGCACGAGAAGCTAGGGCTTCATTTTCATATTTTAATAGAACGACTTCTCAATTAGCCACTCTTGCTTCTTCTTGAACACATTCTTCCCATAAACTGTCAAATTGGAGTTTCTATTTTATTTCACAAATAGTTCGGATGAAGGCATCCCAAGGTATTGTGAGACGATTAAGAGTCTTCATCACGAGTTCATATTCATCTAATTTGTCGCCAATTTCCTCTAACTATTCCTTGAATTGAGAAACCCTAGAGAAATAGTCTTGAACTATTTCTCCTTTTTTCATTCTTGTATTCTTGAGTTGGGTTCTCAAGTTCATCTTCCAGTTGATTTTGCTTACTTCATACATTATGGTTAGGGTATAAATCATATCTTTTGGAGTATTCTTAGAAGAAAATTGAGGGATCAAGTGGTATTTAATAGAGTCTGCAATTATCCTTTTATCCTTAATCATATCCTTCTTGTACTTCTCTTTGGTTGCATTTTCTTCGGGCTCTGGTACATTTTATTTTATGAATTTCGCAAGGTCATTATCTTCAAGAATGAGTCCAATTATGTACTTCTAGGCACAAAATTTTTCCACACCCTCTATCTTGTCAACAAGCTTGGTGCTTGCATACATCTTGACCTGCAGCTAAGAAAATGACCAAAAAATGAAAGTGCTCAAAAAATGAAACTAAGATTACTAGGAGATGCGCTGGGCTGAGGCTAGTTTGCTGGAGATGTCTGTTTTTGAATAATCCAAGTTTTACTCTTTGAAACTTGACTTTCACACTTCTTGACTGGTGCTTTTGGTACTGGTTCTAGTTTCCCATTTTTTTGGTTTTCTAGTACCAGTCAAAACTAGGGTTTGAATTTTCGGAGAATCCAACCACTGAAAAAGTTCGCTCAAGCTATCAAAATATGCATTAGAGTAGAGTGCACTTCCAAAGGCGGTCTTTGGTAAAAAAATCCTCTTGAGTAAAAATCCCTAATTTTCTTGTACGACAACAAAAAAGTCTAGATACCTAGGGAAACATGCTCTATTCAGTCAAGCTTTGATACCATGTTAAGTTTTTAGTGTTGTTATTAGGTTGTTTCCAAATTTCATGAGAATTAAATGCATTTCCAAAAAATAGTATAAACAAGATCACTGAAAGAAACACGATCACAAGGTACACATCATTTTATCCTAGGAAACCGTCATGGGGAAGAAAACCCAAAAAAATATTCCTCAATAATATATTGCCAATACAATGACAAGACTAAGACCAAAACACCAAAGACAGACCAAGACCAATCATGCGCCTCTCTTCTCCTTCGTTATACTTCTTCCTGCAACTGCAACTGCCTTCAAGATATGCAAACTAGATGAGTGAGTGAGTGTGTTCAAATGAGATACCATCCTCACATATAATTACAAGTTGTGAGGTGGTGCTAGGGTTGTGTCTCTTCACTTGGTGGAGCCAACTTCTTCTAGAAGTGGCTAAAACCACTTTACAATTACTAGGGGCCAACTTTACAAATAACACCATACAAATACATGTTGACCAATCCACAAAAGGGGATTTGATCTTATACAAGACCCGATTTGATCAATCCGCAAAAGGGGATTTGATCTATACAATAATAAATCAAATATAATTAGAATATTCTTCAACAATAATGCATTATTGAGATAGAAAATGATGGAAATTAATCAAGAGGATTTTATCCAAGTAGAAATGGCTTCCAGAGTTAAGCAAGAAGTAGGACATCTAGTTAAATATTGTGAGATTGAACTTGGTGTATGCATAAATTTTGTATCACTAAATTCAACTACCTTGGGATCTTATGATGTAGTAATAGGCATGGATTGGTCATAAATTCATGAATAAGAAAAAAATGTTTACTTTATAGAAGATTTAGTACATAAAAGAATCTTAGTAGGGATGAATAAAGGAGTATCATTAATATTCATTTTAGTGTTTCAATTGAAGAAAGTTTGAGAAATGATGTATGTTGTATGTTATAACTGTTATGAACGAGAAAGATGATACGTTAAATATAGAAAAATATCCTATGTTTTCTAAATTCTTAGATGTGTTTTTAGAAGAATTACTTGGATTACACCTAATAGAGAGTTTGGGTTCATGATTGAACTCAAACCAAGAATGAAACCTATCACAAAGGTTCCTTACTACATGATGACTCTAGAGTTTCAAGAGTTGTAGATGTAGCTCCAAGAACTCTTGGATTTATTCATCAAGGTATATCACTGTGAGGAGCCCCAATGATACTTGTAAAGAAGAAGGATGGACCGTGGAGAATTTTGTATTGATTATAGACAAGTATACGATAAGGATTCAATATCCATTGCATATAATCGATGATCTATTTGATCTAATGAAAGGGGATAAAGTGTTTTCTAAAACAAATTTAAGTTTTAGATATCATCAATTAAGAATAAGATAAGAAGACATTCCTAAGGTAGAATTTAACATGAGTTTTGGTCAATATGAATTTGTAATTGTACCCATCGGAATAATGATTGCACCTAGTGTATTAATTTGAGTATAATGAATGGAGTGTTTTGACAATATCTCAACAAGTTTGTGTAAGTGTTTTTGAATGATATTATGATGCATTCCAGAAAAATGGAGGATTATGAAGAACAATTAAGGAAAGTGTTGCAATGTCTCAGAGAGCATAAGATATATGATAAACTCTCTAAGTGTTCATTTTATGAATCAAATATTTATTATTTGTGACATATAATTTTAAGTTAAGGAATTGGATTGGATTTAGTGATGATAGAGGCAACTGTGGAATGACTAGCACCTATTAATGTAGATAAAGTACATATTTTTATGGCTTTGGATGGATATTATATGAGTTTTTTGGAAGGATTTTTGAATTACAGAAGAAGAATAAGAAATTTGTGTGGATGCAACAATGTGAGGAAGCATTTCAAAAACTTAAAGAATGATTGACAAAGAATCCTTTATTAAAGGTACCAGATATGGTTCAAGATTGTATGGCATGAAAAAAAACTTTGAAGGAAGGATTGGGTGGATTACTAATGCAAGAAGGTAAGGTAATTTCCTAGGAATAAAAAAATATTTGAATGCATGGAAATAATTATGTAAAATATGATTTAGAACTTGGAGTGATAATGCATGTGTTAGAAATTTGGAGACATTAATTAGTTGGAATAAAACATGAATTGAAGATAGATCATAATGGACTTCAACATATATTTACGCAAATTAACTTGAATGCTAGATAAAGGAGGTGGTCGAAATTATTGAGTATGATTTTAATATATCATACATTAAGGGAACAATGAATAGAGTGGCAGATTCTTTAAGTTTCACACCACACATTTTCTTGATTTTTCCATTGAAGATGAATTTGTGAGAAAATATATTGAAATA
>WSFP011455202.1:0-19372 GCA_009831015.1 Picea engelmannii
CCTACACGATTCCTTGCCCCTTTCCAAGGTCACTATTTCAACTCCCCATGGAGCCAAACACAAAATTTTACCAAACAATAAGGGGGTGCCACATGGTGTCCCCTGGCTGGGCCACGTGGCACCCTTTCATTCGCCCACGTAAACTGACATGTGTCAACTGTGGATTGGTACACGTTAATACCTATCCACATCACCTTCCTAGTCAACTACCCAATCATCCCTACCACATTAGCAATATGGTCACCATGCCATGTTTGTAGTACGGTCTTCACAGTCATCCTGTATGGACTGTACGGATTGCATAGTGAGTAATTTGTCCTATTTGGAAAAATGGACAAAACACAATATCTCATCCATACAGACTCTATTTGAACCCGTTCAAGTTGTGTTGGGATCGTGAGCACACGATCTACGCAATAGTAGCATTTTCAATCATTTTTGAACACTTTTATTTTTGAGCTATTTTTGATCCCCTAGATCACTCCTCCCCATTGGGAAGATTTTGGACCTCCAAAATACTATTTTTAGTCAATATCAAGATGAGGGTATATTTTCATCCCCTTTCTAACCTCAATAAATTTATCTTTTCTTGGATTTGTTCCTTTTAGACCAACATAAAGGTACTCCACATTCCCTCGTTTTGAAGTTCTTATCTTTCTGTCAAGGATTGTATCCTCATGCAATTCTGAAATACATTCTGGATACAAGTCATCTATGGAACGAATATGAACATACACTCCTTTATCATCAATCAAATGAGACTCATACAACTCAAATTCTCAACATTAACAACTACATACATTTTCATATAAGGAGGCAAATCCAAATGGAAGGCATTTTTACCAATCTTTTCAAGAATCTTAAAAGGTCCATATCTAATTGGTTTCAACTTTTTACCTTCTCCTTTAAACCTCTCTTTGCTAATGTAAAGATAAAATTCATCTTCAACTTGGAAACTGTGATCAACACGATGATTTTCATGTCTTGTCTTGTGCTTGGCTTGACTCTTTTCCAACTGTTCTTATACCATTTGATGCAACAATTGAATTTGTTTAATGAAATTCTTTTCTCTATCAATGTCATAATGAGCATCAATAGAAATATCCTTTCCAAAGATAAAATCTAAAGGACATTTTGGAAAATAACCAAAACATGCCTCAAATGGAGATGTTTGAGTTTATGAATGCTTAGCCTGGTTATAAGCATGTTGAATGTAGTGTAGGTGCTCATCCCAAAGCTTAGGATGCTTTTTGCAATAACCACAAAGAAGATGTACTACTATTCTATTCACCACTTCTTCTTGACCATCAATTTGTGGATTAAATTCCATGCTCTTTTTCAATTTGGTGTCCTTGAGTGCCCATAATCTTGACCAAAAGTTCCCAATAAATCGAGAATCTTGATCAGAAATAATAGATTTGGGCAACCCAAAATGTACCCATACATGTTGAAAGAACATTTGTCATTTTTTTAGCTGTAACATGCTTCTTACAAGGAATCAAAATACACATTTTTCTGAAATGGTCAACCACAACATAAAGATAATCATGATTCTTTTTTGACATAGGTAATCCTCATACAAAGTACATGGAAATGCTTTCCCAAGGACGAGAAGGAACCGGAAGTGTAGTATACAATCCTAACTTTCTATTTCTAGGATTACTTGTAGCACATAAAGAACATCCTCTTACATATTGTGAAAAACTTTCATTCATTTTAGGCCAATAGCAATACCTTTTCAAATTAGCCACCATCTTGCCTACACCAAAGTGGCCAACAATAAGAGAAGAATTTTCTCCCCTTATGATGTTGACTCTTTCACCCTGTGGAATACATAGATTTCCAAGATGATACAAAAACTTATCATGCACATGGTAATCCAATTCCTCAACTTGGTTAGAATGACACAAAGTTTCATAAAACTCTTTAAAATAAGCATCTAAAGCATATTGTTCAACATATCTCTCATGCATGATATAATTATGCTTATGAATGACTGAATCACTGACAATAGGCCTAGAAAGCATATCAACAACTTTGTTATAAATGTCTTTCTTATACTTGATAACCAAGTGGAATTGTTGTAGGAAACCCATCCATCTAAAGTGCCTTGCTTATTGTAGATTTGTTTTGTGACTGTAAATATTGCAATGGTTGATGATCTGTGTGAATAATAGTTTCTTTTCCCAACAAATAGTGTTTCCATTTTTTCACACTTTGCACCAATGCACACAACTCCTTATCATATGTAGGATAATTAATCATAACACCATTAAAAGTTTCAAAATGAAAACAAATGGGCTTACCATGTTGCAACAAGATTGCTTCCATGACATAGTTACTTGCATCTGTTTGTATCCGAAATGGTTGTCTCAAATCAGGAAGTGCAAGAACTCGAGCTGAACTAATTTTCTCCTTCAATGTATCAAAAGCTTTTTTCTTCTTGCCTTCCCATTGGAAAACTTTATTAATGCTTGTCACTGCATGTAATGGATCTACAATTGAAGAGCAGTTAGCAATAAAGTTTCTCCAATATTGGGTTGGTCCAAAAAATCTTCTTAACTCCATTACATTCTTGGGCTTGGGACAATCCAAAATGACTTTGACCTTGGAAGGATATATTTTCAGTTCTCCTCCTCCAACAATATGTCCCAAGCAAACAAGTGATGTATTTCCAAACTCACATTTAAACATATTTAAAAAGAATTTTTCTTTCTTCAAGAAATCTAAAACTTGCTTCACATGCCTAACATGCTCTTCACAAGATTTTATAAATATCAAAATGTCATCCAAGTAGACAATTACACAATCATCAAGAAAAGACCTTAAAAAAACATTCATAACTCTCATGAATGTTGCAGGAAGTTTACAAATCCCAAATGGAATAACCATACATTCAAACAAACCTCTCTTTGTTTTGAAAGTTGTCTTCCATGCATCTCCTTCAACAATCCTAATATGATGATAACCAATTCTCAAATCCAACTTAGTGAAATATTTAGCATCTTTCAATTGATCAAGAAAATCATCAATTCTAGGAAGAGGGTAATGATTCTTTACCATAATCTTGTTCAAGGATTTGAAATATACACACATGCACCATGTACCATATTTATTTGGTACCAAAACAATTGGTGACCTACATGGCAATGTGCTTGGCATGATAACCCCTTTGTCAACCAACTGTTGGATTTTTTTTTTAATTTCAACATTCTCCATGACTGACATCCTGTACATACCAATGTTTGGAAGAGGACAATCTTGCTGCAATTGGATCTCATGTTGGATACCTCTTTTAGGAAGTGATCCTTTTGGTTCCTGAAACATCTCATCATATGGGTTAACAAACTCATATAAATCAGATTTTAAATTTGCATCACAACCTTGGAAAGCTTATTTTTAAACATTATCTTTGGGTTTGATCATCAAGAGTACAAAGTTCTTACTAGTAATGACTAATCTCTTCATTTGTTCAGAATTTACAAATGAAAAATTCAACTTCTTTGTATGTTCACTAACAATGTACTCAATTACATTTAAAAAAAATGATATGTGTTCTCATGACGATGAAAGATGGCTCTGCTATCATATAAATATGGGCTTCCCAACACAATACCACAAATATACAATGGAATAACATCAAGCTCTACCTCATCTATAAAGTTTGCAGTGATGGAAAATATAAGTTTACATATTCTTGTCACATGCAATTTGGCATTGTCACATATCCAACCTTGAGGATATGGTTTAGGATGAGGAGTTGTTTCCAAATGAAATTTCTTGACAGTGTCTTCAGAAATGAGGTTTTCTTGAGATCTAGTATCAAATAGATTATTTATCTTGTTATGCTTTGAAATAACCCTTATGTGGAAAATACTTATTCTTTATTTTTCATGTTGAGTTTCATTGAGGCTACTACTTAAAGAAATAGTACTGGAAATAGAGTCTTTACCTTGAAATCCCATGGTTGTGATTTTTGTTTCATCTCCAAAATCATATCCTAAATCATGTTGTGTAGTTGCATCAGTCTTTGGTTTCACTTTGCTGTTGAAATTTTTGGGTCTCTTTTCAGGATGAAGTTTCCAACAATGGTCTTCGTCATGGCCTTCTTTTGAACAGTGTTTACATGTGATTTTATCTCCCTCTTTCTTGATTGAATCATTCTTCTTTCCATTTCCTTTGAATTTCCTCTTTCCTTTGTCTCCATTTTAAAATGGCTTATTTCTACCCTGTTGAGGATTATTCCTCCCTTTTGCTTCTAAATGATTTTCTTGTACACAAAATTCATCTATATTTGTAGGTTTAAACATAAGAATTGTGTGTCTCAAGTAGCTATGCAATCCTCCAATCTATTTGAGTAAAGTTTCTTGAGAAGATAAATCTATACCCAAAATCAAATCTCTTCTTCTAAATTCTTGAGTGTAGCTTTGCACACTTTTCCCTTTAGCTTCCCTAAAGTTTTTCCAATCCATAATAGTTTTTTTCATGTATGCTAATGGATAAAATTTCCTTTTAATTGCAACAATAAAATCATTCCAAGAGGATAAAACTTTACCATGTTTCTTCATGTCCCCTTGAATTTTGGCTTCCCACCAAATGAGTGTTTCACTTTCCAATTTAAGAGAAGCAAGTTGAATCTTAGTTTCATCATCTTGTATTATTTTTATCCTACAATACACTTCAATTTGACGAATCAAATTATCCAATTTCTCAACATTTATCTCTCCATTGTACATAAGCAATTCAAACTTAATATCAAGCTTAAGCAAAGGAGTTTGTGGAGGAATTTTACCATGTTCTTTTGGAGAATTTGGAGATGGTTGTGAAATGGTAGAAGAAGTGGAAGATGGAGGTGAAGGAGGTGGAGTGTCACCATTCCCTCCATTCCCTTTTGGAGTCTTATCACCATTATCCTCATTACATTTTGGAGGATTTGATCTTTCTCCTTGCAACCTTGCATTCATTCTTGAAATAAAACTTTCACCATTTTTGTTATATCATAAAAGGCTTTTATGAAAGTTTCATATTTTGAAGTAGGAATTTCATGAATCTCCTCATGAGCCATATTTGGTGAATTCCTCCTTGAAGCTTGAGTTGAATGTATGGTTCTCCTTCTTGAAATTTAAGAACTAGGCTCTACAAGTTTCCCTTATCCTCTTGTTATCTTCAACCTTGTAAGAATCAGAAAACAAAACACTTGCAAATAATCAAACCTTAAAAAACCTTTGCTTTGATACCAACTTGATCTAAAAATGAAAAAGGTTTGTGTATATAAATTTTCAAGTGGAAAATGTATGTGTCTTGGGGAATGGATCAATTTACAAGCACATATATTTACACATATATTTTTAATGAGTTATTTACTTGAAATGAACAACATAAACAATCATAAACAACCATCAAAATAAGCACATAACACAACAAAATGATAAAGGAGTTCACCCATATCTTGGGCTACATCTCCTGGTCCAACTTCCAATGGATCATATTCATTATATGATAAAAGTATTAAAATAAGTTCTTTATAATGCTCAAAATGCAAAATAGATGGCTCCAAAATGTCCAAAAGCCCGTAGCTAGGCTCTTCTTGCACCTGGTTTGGCCCAAAATTAAAGAAACTACACTTCCTGGAAGTTTTCCCCCAATACTTATTGTCTCTGCTCTCCAAAATGCACCAAGAATACACAGACTGTGAAAAACCTAGATTTCTCACACCAAACCTAGCTCCCCACGCAAATCTGGGTCATGGGTGGATTTTTCACGCCGTTAGCGGATTTCCAGCACCTACCCCAGAGATCTTAGTCGCATGGGCCATGTGGCCATGTGCTGGGAAACCTCCTGCACCAATCGGTTGGCCCCATCCTTTTCCTGTGATGTTGGTTGTATGGCAAGTTTCATATTTGTGTGACCACGAGATGGGGATAATCTTCAACCCTTTCTCTGCCTAACCGAAACCAAAAACAAGTTTAAATATTTTTTTTAAAGTATAGGGTTAAGAAATAAATTTAGGTGGATTGGTGGCTCGACCTACGCAAGTCCTTGCCCCTTGCCGAGGTCATAGGTTCAACCCCTCGCATAGCCAAACAATTTTTTTTACCAAACAATAAGGGGGTGCCACATGGTGGCCCCTCGTTGGGCCACATGGCACCCTTTCATTCACCCACATAAACTGACATGTGTCAACTATGGATTGGTCCACGTCAACACCTATCCACGTCACCTTCCCATTCAACAATCGAGTCATCCTTTCCATGTCAGCAATATGCTCACCCTGCCATGTCATCAATATAGTCAACATAGTCAACCTATACAGACTGTACGAACTGCACGGTCAACAATTTTGCCTGTTTGGAAAAATAGAAAGAACACAATATCTCAGCCATACAAACTTTGTTTGGGCCCGTTCAAGTTGCGTTGGTATCGTGAGGATGAGATATATGCAATGGTACCATTTTCAAGCATCGTTGAACACTTTTATTTTTGAGCTATTTTTGATCCCCTAGATCACTAAAGTAATGCCACCTAAGGGGGAGGTGGAACAAAAGATATAGTTGTTTTGTGACTCCCCATTACCAAGTATTGGGTTGTATAGACAACTTATTTTGGAAGCAGACAAAGTGAAAAAATAGTTGCAATAGTTGTTGGAAAAGGAAATTATTCAATCAAGTACCTCACCTTATGGGTCACATATCATCATAGTACCCAAGAAGGATGGGACTTGGAAAATGTGTATTGACTACAGAGCTTTGAATAAGATCACACTCAAGAATCGATACCATATGCCTAGGATCAATGATTTGTTAGACCAATTGCAACATGCCAAGTACTTCACTAAGTTGGATCTCAAATTAGGATACCACCATGTACACGTTAAAGAACAAGACACCTAGAAGAGTATCTTAAAGAAAAGGCAAGATTTGTATGATTGGTTGGTCATGACTTTTCGTTTGTGTAATGCACCATTTACATTAATGTGTTTCATGAATGATATATTGTGTCCCTATTTAGATTCATTTGTAATAGTGTATTTGTATGACATGATATTTTATCTATCTATCTAGGAAGAGAACATTTTCCATCTTATGCAAGTGTTCAAAGCTTTTGAAAAGCATAAGCCAGTAGTTAATCTTAAGAAATGTGAGTTTTCTTAGGATTCATTTGTGTATTTGGGGTACATGATTGGTGGAGGGGAACTCAATATATATCCATCAAAGATGGAGGCCATCATGAAGTGGCTAGTTCCTACTAATGTCACTAAAGTTAGGATCTTTGTTGGGGTAGAAAAATACATATAGAATTTTATATAATATTTTTCAGCAGTAGTTGCACCACTCCACACTATAACACCTAGTGGTAAGAGTTTCTAGTGGGGAAAGAATCAACACAAATATTTTTATGATATAATATGAAAGATCAATCAAGCATTAGTTATCAAATTTCCTAACTTATATAATCCTTTCGAAGTGGAGACATATGCAAGTGGGTATGTTATGGGAGTAGTTTTGATACAAGGAGGCAAGACAATATGCTATCATCCTGAGATGTTTCATGGGGGAGCTTTGAAATACCCTACATATGATAAGGAAATCTATGCATTGGTTCAATATATTAACTTTAAATATGTTGAACCTGCACATAATAGATCTAGCTAGAAAATACTACACACATTTGTAGAGAGAAATTAAGAAAGAAGAAGAAGGAGAGAAATAATGGAAGAATTCTCATTAACCATAATGAATAATGAATAATTTACACATGATATACTCTGTATAAATCAATGAATGTGCATTAGAGGAGAACCAATGTGCCATACTGGTGGTCTAGATTGATATGGACACACACCAACAGTTACAAGAGTGAACTACCACCTAGTCTAGTCTCTCAGGCAGTTACGGGAGTGAACTGCCACCTAGCTGAGTTAACTAGTCAACCAGTCTTCAGTTAACTAATTGAATAGAGTGTAGTGAGGAGTAGATCAAGGAATCAAGGGTAATGCACCAGTCTGGTGATGATCCCAAGGAAAGTGTGAATTAGCATGGTGATTGTTCACACAGGGGCAGACCTAGGGTTCAATGCTTCAACAAGGCACCAACAAAAACCTAACTACCAGACCTTTCAACAACACCTGCGAAGCAGATGAAGTCTCAACCAAGGTAGAGGTAGGGGTGGTTGCAAGAATTAGGTGTCTGCATCCTTAGATGGGACACATATATGTGATTCTTACTCTTAGCAAGCACTTTAACATAGATCATTCATTAGTATTTAACCCTCATGGCACTCCACAGATGACACAAAGCACCGCAAAATTCACTTAGATCTAGGTTAAGTTAGTACTTAGCAACAAAAAAATAGGTCTAGCACTCAACACTTTCATATATGTCAAATATATACCCACACATCTAAGAAGCACAAAGCAAAGTGGATCTATCTAAGTATATCATAGCAAAGCACATAGAATAATCATATCAAGCACAACACATAGAAAGAAACCAACACATTAGGTCGAAGCACTGAGCATAACACACAGAGTTACCGTGGTTCACCCCCACCTTGGGGCTATGTCCAAAAAGTCTTCTTCTTTTTTATTAGCTTTGGTCAATCATATTACAACTCAGAGCTCACACTTGTACTCCGCATAGGACAAGAGATCTGTGCGCACCTCGCCAAATTCTCCTTCCTCGATTAGATATAGCACAGATCCTTCTTACAATCCGTGCACTCAACACTTACATCACTTGCACTCATCTCTGCAATTCGGTCACACAATATACACAAATCCTTTACTAGCACTTATCTTATCTTCTCTCCCTCTCTTACATTGCTTAGATACTTATTTATACTTAAAACAATAGGCCTAAACATGGGTAAACCCATGGGATGACATCCATTTCCCATTACATTAAACAAAAACCCTAAAAGGGACCAAAAGTGGGCCAAGATCCCATGATCTCTGCTTCGCCTAGTGCTCCATATTTGATAGGTTGTCGAAGTCCAAAAACGATCAAATATGACCAAGTGTTCCTCAAAACTTGGTCAAGGGCCAACAGGCCCCCAACACTCACCTGTGACTCATCCCGAGTCACTCTGGTCTAATCAACTCCACTTTGAATGTCTCGAACTTGACCTGAGCTACTTCAACCTGCTATAGTGCGACAACCTCTTGTTCAGTGAAATCCTGGATCACTGGTTTGTTTACTGGTCCTTCCATGCACTATTTTGCGTTGATGAAAACCTGTTCAAGCTCAACTGTCTGGCTCTCAACTTCAGTGAACAATTGGCATGCTTTCTCTTGGAGTGGTTGAAGTCGTTGAGAGACTTACATCACTTTACTTTGCATCATGTGTACATATTATTGGGCAATGCATTGTTTTGGAAATCGCTTCATTCTTTCAACTGGGGTCAAGGCCTTCAACTGTGCCTGTAGTGTATCTACATGTTGCTTTGTTTCTTGGAGTTGTGCCTCCAATGTCTACAATTCCAGGTTCTCTGTGAGGTTCTCATAAGTCTGGGCACTTCTAGCACTCAACTGCTTACATTCCAAAGCCAAGGTTTTTAACCTGTCAACTACGTTACGGGCAGTTGCCTCCCATAGATCTCTTACTTCTTGGGGAGTCTCAGGCATGGTATAAAGTTCCATATCTACGATGCACTGTTAAAGTTACTGGATTACTTCTTCAAATTGTGCCACATGTTGTGGGACATGTTCTTCAATTTTCACTTCAATGACCATCACAGAGAGAAGTGCTCTGTGAATTCATTCCTATACATCAAGTTGATCTGCTAGCAATTGGTCCTTGCTCTATTGTAACTTTGCTTTCTCCTCCTCCCACTTCACTTGTAAGGAAAGTTGTTCCTGTTATGCCTTCCTCTGTTGTACTATAAGTGTGCTCTGTACTTGTGCCAAAGCTTGGGTGACTTACACTCTGTCTTCTTGAGCTCATTAAGGGTGAGCTTTGATTTTCTCGTAGCTCTGGCATAATTAGGTGGGCTCATCGCCTGTTCCTGCTGTTCCCGTCATCAAGTGCATAGTACAAATGACTCGGCTAGACTGGAGTGCCTATTGCACTTCTTGAATTTCACCCATACATCAGCTGAATATCTCCTCCTACTTTTCTTCTTTCGTTTCTGCAATCTCTAGTGAGGCATCATTTAGCGTAGCGATCAAGAAGTCGAAGTCATCTTGTGTGAGGGTAGTGTTAAACATAGTCTAGCTGGTCTTATTTTTCTTTTGGGATGAGGGATTTGGTGGGGTGAACTTACTTTTCTTAGGGGGATCCTCCTCCTCTCTAGGCAGAGTAACCTCGCCTTTTTTTTTCTCAACATTTGTGCCACCTAGTTCTTTATCATCACCTCCCTATGCAGGTGAGATCAAAGTAGTCTTCATGGATGTGCTATGGATATCTTGAACTTCATCATCCGTCTTAGTCTTGCTCGGTCCAGGTGTATCTATTATAGCTTCAGGGATTTCCATGTCGGATATTTCTGAGGGGTCCGCTAGAACAAGGAGGTCCGCCGACCATTCCTTGGTAATCTAATCCAAGTCTTCTTCTATCAACTTGTAGTATGACTAGAGTTGTTGTTTGTGCTCATCAGCGCACACTGTGATATAGGTGAAGTGGTGGTCTACACTGAATTTGATCAAATGTCTAAACCTATGAAGTGTGTTTGGTGTGAGGCGTGATGTAGACTAGATTGCATTCTTCAATTGGTTGTAATAAGCATGGAAGATGACATTGGACTGCCACTACTTGTTCATGTCGCTAGAGTACCACAATGTACAGAACTTCGCAGCTAGTCGTTTGAAGGGTTCGATCTCCAAAAAAGTGGCACCTTCTGGTAGCTCCCAGGTGATGAAAGCGATGAGTATGAGAAACCAAATAAAGTGGAACTCATACCCTTGGTCTTGCGCTTCTCTGTAGTCAAGCTCTAGCTGATTTACAAGGTACTTCGCCTAGTTCATTTGTAGTCCCTCCGCGAACTTCCTTGCGAGGTCACTATAAATCCAGTCACTTGTGTGGGTTTGTTCTTGCAGACTAACTTTCCTGCGATCATCTGGAAACTGAGGTGCAATGCTTCATTCTCGATGGAGGCTACCTTGTAGCCTTGCGTGCCCTTCTCTACATCACCATATGTGTCCTTTATTCACTGGGAGAGAGAGCGATCTGCGGTCTTCCAGGGTAAAACTCATGCGGGTCAGGGCCCTACATGCTTAGCCCTGTGATTCGATTGATCAGAATCAGATCCACAGTGATGCAATGGTCCAACCATAAGTATCCTCTGTGGTAGTAGGATAACAACAATCTGATACATGCATTCACTTCCTAATGCCTCCCGAAATGAGGAATCTTCATTACATTGAGGAGGGTTGACTACGCGAGGTTATGGGTCCATTGTTGAGGGAAACTCTTTGGGTTCCTCCCTTTTGTGATAGTTAAGTACTTGTGTGGGGCTAGCATACTATAAAATTTGTGATCTACAAGGTTAAAATCACTAAATTTCAGCATTGTGAGCTTATCCTGGTCAACATGAACTGTGCGCACCCCTTTCGGGAGGTATGCAGTGACCAAAGCATAGTCGAAGTCTCTGATTACAATGTCTCAATTCACTATGTCACTTAGTGGTGGGATATACTTAGGTAAGATACTTGGGATCATATTCATAGTGGCGAAGTCATTTCTGAGCTTAGATCGTCTTTACGAAGGTGGTCGGGATGGTCTTGCTCAAGCAACGGAGGGGGAAGCTAGAAATTCTCTCGAGGAAAATGCCTGTACACTTGTATACACTCCTCACTCCGAAATGACTCTCTCAGTCATTAAGTCAATTAAAACTTCTTCAACTACTTTCTCAGTAGCGCTGAACTCATCTGACATACAAGCTTGGGTAAGCTAGCTCGAGTGCGAAGGTAATTCAGAGACTACAATGAATAGTATGGGAACAAGGAAATGATATCAGGGTGAATTAATCTTAGGTTTCATGCTCAAATTCTCACTTAGCAAGAAGTATTCTCGATGCGTGGTGCGATGGACTAAGTAGGGAAACTTAGCAACATTTTGATGGCAACAGTTATGATCCTTCATTAACTTCTGTTTGACCCGTTATGGCACATTTCAATGGTTGGATGACGAACCTCGATTTCTTTTCTACCCATTCGGAGTAGAAGTCAAACGGATATATCATCCCCAATGGATATATTGCTTTTTCATGGAGAATTACTCTATGTCGTTGTTCTGATATCTTGGTGAAGCTCCAATTCGATAATTTTTCTTTCTGTGAAGTATCCTCCAGAACCTCTTGTAACCTTATAGTATTAGCCCTTTTATTTCTTAACTTTCTAGCCTTATTCCCAATGAGCTTTGTCTCAGTAATGATTTTACCATTCTGATGCTTATCTTCTATGGTCTTAGTTACGTCGCGATGTTGAAATTCTTTCCTAGGGTTCATGGATAATACTTCTTCTGTATCGAAAATAGGTAACTCAATATTTTGTGGATCCTCTATTGTTCTCTTAGCATCGACATCAGAGCTACTAGTATTAAATATCTCTGATCTGCTCTTCTGTTCTTCAATCAAGTGCACGATCCTTCTGGTCATAAAGTCTTTTAACTCTTGCTTCTTCTATTCCAAAACTTCTTCTTCCTCTTTACGTCTGGCTTGTTCTCTATCAATCCAAGGTTTTCCTATGAGCATGGTAAATGGGGCACCGTCTTCATCAAATTTAACAATCTCAAAGTCTTCCTCTATCGAAGTTCCATTGACAGTCATAGGTATCCGGGCGAGCCTTCCACATAGGTTTACTAGCTTTCCTCTGAATAAACTTGTCCCTCCTAGGGAAGGGCTCATGGCAGGATTTCCTATAGCTTCCCAAGTTCTTTATGGCATAATGTTCACTTGTGTTTCTTCATCAAGAACACAGTCAATGTCGAAGTCCCCTAATCTTGCTTTGAATTACTCCTTTTCTTTGAATATCTATGGTAATCGGACATCTTTATATTCCTTTAGGGTTTCTTTTATCCGTATTAATATTTTCTCTGATTCTTGTTGGGTTTCTGCCTTTTCTGGATTTGCCTTTAGGTATTCTTGATTCAGATTCAACCTTTCCAACTTAGCGATTATTCTAGGGAAATCCAATACATCGTGGTCCAAAGCTTTGCAACAGAGATAACTAGGTTTTCTCCCAGGGCATTCCTTAGCAAGATGTCTTGGTCTTCTGCAACTATAACAAAGAGTTAATCCTCTCTTTCTCTTCAATGATCCCCAACTCTTCTTGTACTGCGCGCTAGGATCATAATGGATATCCTGAAAAAAATTATTTCTAGGATCCCACATCCACTTGTTAGTCCAGACATTCTTTCTATGCATAGGTATAACATATCTATAATTATACTTATCAGATCTATTCATATCAAACTTTCTTTCATCTATCAATGCCCTAGTTTTTAAGCTAGGACATAATCTATCAAACATACCTAGATAAATGCTCTAGAAACAAAAAATTTCACTTATCTTACATCTACAGAGCACAAAACTTCCATATCTAAGAACTTTTGACTATTCTTACCTTTATTAGAGCACAAAGCTTACAAATCTTACCTCTTTTCTGTAGATCTAACTTCTTTCTTTCAGAAATTTACACTTTTACTTTTCTTAGAGCACAGAGTGTTTAGATCTCACTTCTTTTCTTCGAATATGATATTCCTTTCTTCAAATCTGACCTTATTCCTGGCACAAAGCTTCACAGGTCGATTAAAAATCTGCACACTAGGGCAACATATCTACACACAGAGCTTTCTTTTGTACAAAGTTTCTTCTTCCTCAGTTCCCAACAATCACAGTTTTAGATCCCGGAAACAGAACTATTTGTTGGCATAGGGGTAGACCCACGGTTCAATGCTCCAAAAATGCACCAACAAAACCCTAACTACCGGTCCTTTTGGCAACACCCGCAAAGAAGATGAAGTCTCACCCAAGGTAGAGGCAGGGGTGGTTGCAAGACTCAAGTGTCTGGAACCTTAGTTGGGACACAGATCTATGATTCTTACTCTTAGAAAGCACTTTAGCATAGATCATTCATCAGTATTTAACCCTCATGGTACTTTGCAGATGGCACAGAGCACCACAACATTCACTTAGATCTAGGTTAATTTAGTACTTAACAACATCAAAATAGGTCTAGCACTCATCACTTTCATATATGTCAAATCTATACCCACACATATAAGAAGCACAAAGCAAAGTGGATCTATCTAAGTATATCATAGCAAATCACATAGCATAATCATATCAAGCACAACACATGGAAATAAACCAACACATTAGGTCGAAGCACTGATCATAACACATAGAGTTACCGTGGTTCACCCCCACCCTGGGGCTACGTCCACAAAGTCTTCTTCTTCTTTATTATCTTTGGTCAATCGGATTACATCTCAGAGCTCACACTTGTACTTCACATAGGACAGGATATCTGGGCGCACCTCACCAGATCCTCCTTCCCCGAGTAGATCTAGCACATATCCTTCTTACAATCCGTGCACTCAACACTTACAACACTTGCACTCAGCTCTGCAATTCAGTCACACAATATACAAAAAGCCTTTACTAGCACTTGTCTTATCTTCTCTCCCTCTCTTACATTGCTTAGCTACTTATTTATACTTTACAAAATAGGCCTAAACATGGGTAAACCCATGGGCCGACATCCCTTTCTCATTACATTAACCCAAAACCCTAAAAGGGCCCCAAAAGTGGGCCAAGATCCCGTGATCTCTGCTTCGCCTGGCGCTCCATCTTTGACAGGCTGTCGAAGTCCAAAAATGGTCAAATATGACCAAGTGTTCCTCAAAACTTCGTCAAGGGCCAATAGTGATGATCCCAATCTTGCATGGTGACAAAACCAATGCAACTTCTAGAATCAACTCAACTAGTCAAACTAAAGTGTCAATTGAAGAGAATATTATCCAGGTGGAATATTCTCCCCTAAAATATAGGAGACTAGATAATGACTAATTATGACTAATAAAAAAGGAAAAACCTTAGGAAAAATAAATCCTAGGTGTGTGTGAAGTAACTCCAACACCCCCCCTGAACATCACTATGGTGAAAATAAAGAATGGGTCCTGACAACGCGGCCATGTTAGGTACCCAATTACAAAATATACATTGAAAATAAAGTGATTAAAGAGGGAAAATATTATGGGAACCCCCCTCCCCTCAAGGCACAATGTATGTAAAAAGAATAACTATAGTTGCTATGAAATTGTGTCCTTCACTCTAAGATGATTTAGCAAATAATGGAACTTCTTCTCATTGAAGGTCTTGGTGAAGATGTTTGTCATCTATTTTGTTGAAGGAAATAACTATAGGTCGATGATCCCCTCATGTACTAAGTCCCGGATGTAGTGCATGTGGATATGAATGTGCTTTGTCCACTGCCTCTGAACTGGATCTTTGCAGAACTTCAAAGTGCTCTGGTTGTCACACTAGATGAAGATCGGTCGATGAAACTGAATTCCAAAATCAATGAGAAAATGTTGTAGCAACATAGCCTGAACGGTTATGTTAACTACCCCTCTGTACTCTACCTTAGCTAAAGATAGAGAAATGTCATCTTGCTTCTTGTTCGACCAACATATAGGCCTGGAACCAATACTGAATGAGTAACCATATGTGGACTTGTGATCAGTGCTATCGCCAACCCAGTCAGAATTAGTAAACCAGATGAGATCTAATGTAGATTCTACTGCATAATGAATCTCAAAGGTGGTGATGCCCTGTACGTATCGAAGGATACACTTTGTAGCCTTCCAATGTAGCTCATGTGGCTCCTTCATGAACCTGGAAACTGTTCCAACTGCATAGGAGAGGTCTGGCCTGGAGTGTGCGAGATACAAAAATCTCCCTACTAGATGTCTATATAGTGTGCTTTCAACCAATGGAGTCTCCCCACCATCCTTAAGTTTGACTCCTGATATTAAAGGAGTCGGATCAAACTTGCAGTTTGTCATGTGAAATATCTCAAGGAGATCTTGTTCATACTTTGGCCTAAGAAATTTTGATGCTTGATTCATCCTGAATGATCTTGAGTCCAAGGAAGAAGTGTAGTGGACCCATGTCCTTCATAAAAAACCTGTCATGTAGAATCCTCTTGACTGCAAAAATCGCTGAAGTCAAGCAACCAGTGATCACAAATCATAAACATACATAACTAAGAGTAGAAGTGAATCAACCATCCTAATCATGTATACATTCGGGTCTAATTTACATTGTACAAAGTTTAGTGACAACAGGTAGGAGTCCATATTGGCATACCATTCCCTCAAAGCTTGCTTGAGTCCATAAAGGGACTTCATCAGTTGAATGAGAAAATACGAGTCCTACAAAAATCCTTGGGGCTGCTCCATATAGATCTCCTCAGATAGATCACCTTGAAGAAATGCATTATTCACGTCCATCATATGGAATTCCCATCCCTTGGTTGTCGCAATGGCAAGTGCCAATCGTATGGAATCCATCTTCACTACTGGAGAGAAGGTCTCATCATAGTCAATACCATGCACCTGCTAAAAGCCCTTGGAAACAATCCTGGATTTGTATCTTCTAATCTATCCATCTGTTTCACTCTTATTCCTTTAGACCCATCTACATATGACAATTTTCCTCCCAGAATGAAGGGGAACCAGATCCCAATTCTAGTTCTTGAGGAGGGAGTTGTACTCCTCCTACATGGAAGATTCCCAAAAGGGATTTCCAGTAGCCTCGCCATAAGACTTTGGATCTGAAGACTGAACCAAGAAAATATGCCTAGAGGGAAATGGTTCAGTGGCAGTGAGTGAAACATGAGGCTCCATGAAATAATATCGAGTCCTCCTAGTATTGGATGGATCACCAACGAGATCCCCTGCATCTTGAAGAGTAGTATGTGCCCACTTGGGCCTCTCCTCTAGCTCTGCAACTACATATGGATGTGTTAACTCTACAAATGAGTGTATTGACTCTGAATATGAATCATCTGAGTCTTCTAAATTAAAACTCTCATCTGAAGAAGAGTCGGCATGTGCATGCTCATCATCTCCGACGGGTGGAAGAATGAAGGTTTCTGCATGTGACTGCTAAGGTACATGTGAGACACTTTCCTCAGATTGGACACTATGCTCAATGATGAGCCGGTCCAAGGAGAGATCAATAGGCCTATATCCCTTCACACCGTTGGCATATCCAACAAAAATACACTCAGTGATTTATGGATAAAGTTCCTTCCTCTTTTCAGAGGGAGTCCAGGACCATGCACATTAACTGAAAATGGGAAAGTGGGTCACTTCCAGTTTGAGGCCTCTCCAAGCCTCGTAGGGGGTCTTATCCTTGATAGATCTATGGAGAGATATGTTTTGGATGTATGTTTCATAATTAAGTGCTTAGGCCCATAGTATATGTGGTAGTGACTTTGCATGGAACATGCAAGATGTCATCTCCTTTAGAGATCTTTTTTTCCACTCAACAACTCCATTTTGCTGTGAAGTATAGGGAACTGTGTGCTACAACTCAATCCTTACCTCATGGAAATGATTATGTATCTCATGATTTACATATTCTCCCCCATTATCAGTTCAGAGGAATTTGATCTTCTTTTTAGACTATGTCTCAACCAGGGCTTTGAGGTATTTAATGTGTTGAAAGACCTCATAATTTTTTATAAGAAAGTAAATCCATTTAAAACATGAGAAATCATTAAAAAAAAATAAGAACAAAACTTGATTTTCTGATAGATGGATGTGGAAAAGGATCCATAAGGTCACTGTGGATCCAATCTAAAGGCACATAATCTCTCTGAGAATTTCCTTTGTCAAATTTCTCTTCAGGGTGTTTTCCGAGAACACATCCATCATATACTCCCTTGGAGAAATGGATGTATGGTAGACCATCAACCAATATTTTCTTGCTAATTTGTTTCATGTATTTGGAATTCAAATGTCCAAACCTTTCATGCCATATCCTACTACTTTCATCAATATGAGTAAGTAGTAAAGTAGAATCAGGTTCAATGAATTCAGAAAAAGTGTACAATCTAGACTGATGATTTACCTCATCGGTTGCAACCCTGGAGGGTTTGCATGTCATATATGCCCACAAAATTTGGTGTGAATATGAATTTCTTTCTAGTGTCATAATTCATCATTTGATACACAGAGAGAAGGTTGACCGAAATTTTGGGAATGTGCAACACATTTTTGAAGCTTCTGTTGGTGAGTTCAATCCTTCCTTTACTGGTGACTTCGATTGAAGAGTTGTCCCCCATTAGAATAGGAGGACCTTTGCATGCATCCAATGAAGAATATACTTCTTTTTAGGCAGCCATGTGATGTGATGCTCTTGAATCTACAATCCAAGCATCGAGAGAGGAGTTGGTGGCAATCAAGGCATGGATAAAATTTCCTTACTTGGGATTCTAATCTTATGGCTTCTTCTTCTTGGCACCCTCGGGGATGCGATCTCCAAGAGTTTTTTTCTGATGTATTTGAGTCATTACATGTATTTTTTTTTTCATGCATGCAGATTCTGGATGGAATCCTTTGTGACAGTATGTGCATTTCTCCCCTTTTCTTCCCTTTTCCCCTCTAGATCCGGAGGCATTGATGAAGGGTTTTGTGTACCATCCCTTCTTCATATGTGCATGAGATTTCCTTTTGTATTTATCTTTATATTTCTAATATTTTTGTCTTCCATCTTTCATAGTAAGTGCATGAACCATTTGGCCTTTGATTTTTCCCATGTTGATGAGCTTGGTTTTCTCTTGTGTCAGGGATTCAATAAATTCCTCAAGAGAAGGCATCTTCTGGGTGGCTCCAGAGGACAATTTGACAGAATGGAATGTGGATATGAATACAGAGAATTCAGGACCAAGTTTGGAGAGAATGGTGAGAACCATTTTTTTCTCCTTAGATTTATCAACCCTGCCTCATCCATTCGATTTAAGTACTTGGATTTTATATGGCTATTGATGGTTCTGTATTTGTATTCAAGGTTAACCTGTACAATCCTCTGTTTCGGAGATGAATCATTATTCTCTCCTTCCATTCAAAGTAGTTGTAAGGTGTAATAATGAATTCTTTTTGGAAATCCATCTTTTCGTTGTCTTCAATCTTTTGTACTTGCAAAATTGTTTTGGTGTAGCTTTTGATTAGTAGTATGCCAACTCTGATACCATGTAAATGTGTTGAACCTACACAAAATATATCTATCTATAAAATAGTACACACATTTGCAGAGATAAATTAAGAAAGAAGAAGAAGGAGAGAAAGAATGGAAGAATTCTCATTTACCGTAATGAATAATGAATAATTTACGCATGATATACTCAATATAACTCAATGAATGC
>ML873135.1:0-15279 GCA_009831015.1 Picea engelmannii
TTTTCTCCCATCATGAATGACATTCATGTCAAACTTCCATGGTCTCCCCAACAAAACATGATATACATCCATGGGAATCACATCACACAAAATCTCATCTCTATACCCTCCTATCTTAAATTCAACTAGGCAATGTTTGGATACCATTACCTAGTGATCTTTCTGCAACCATGAGACTTTATACGGACTTGGATGTGAAGTTCTTTGCAGCTCCAATTTCTCCACCATCTCTATGGATACTAAGTTATCAGTGCTCCCACTGTGAATTATCACCTTGCATACTCTATCTTTAGTCTTTCAAGCAGTTTGGAACAAATTGTTCCTCTACACTAGTTTTGCAACCTCTGGCTCTAGTTTTAAGAGAACCTTCTTCATCATTAGATATTTTTCATCTTCTGCACCTTACGCCTCAACATTCTGCTTCTGCGCTTCCGAAATGTGAGCTTCACCTCCTTTATTTCTCTCGGGGCATTCCCAAGATATGTGTCATGACTTTCCAAAGGAATAACACTTCACTTCTCCTCCTCTGCCTCTTTCTCTTCCTCGAAGAAAAGAATTTCTACCACCATATTGTCTTCCTCGGGAACTTCCTCCTCTTTCTGAATGACTATGTGGATTTTCAATCTCACCCTTGGGTTTATGTGCCTTATCATGGACAAATCCCTTACCTCTATTTAGACTTCTACCTCTGCTTCATTGGCTCTGTTTTATAGCCAACTTATCTTATGCCTTCATCGCAATCTGATAAGCATCCTCAACTGTCCTCATTGTCATCATCCTGATTTCATCCTGGATTTCATATCTCAGGACATTGATATACCTCGCAACTTTTTCATCATCTTTCTCTCTCTGTCTAGCCCTGGTGTTCATCTTGTAGAACTCCTCTGTGTATTATTTCACTGTCATTCCCTTCTGTCTCAGGTTATACAACTTCCTGAATAGATTTATCTGATAGTCCTTGGGTATGAATTTAGATTTCAACTTGGCTACCATTCTATCCCAATTCTTGATCTTGTTTTTTCCTTTGCATCTTCTATCATCCTGTAGTTCATCCCACCACAGCATTCCATGTGCTTTTAATCTGGTGACAACATGTTTCACCTTTTTCTCCTCATCAACATCTTTGTAATCGAAGTACTTATCCATTGATCGTATCCAATCAAGCAATTATTCAACATTTAAGTTGCCTTCATACATTGGTATGTTTATCTTTTCTCTAGCCCCCAATTTAACAACAATTTTCAGTAAGTGTTCTTCCACAGCATCCTCTGCTACAACTTCTTCAACTTCTCTCTCTTCGCTTTCTGCATCATTGATGTCTCTAGCATCAGGTGCTCTCCTTTGTGTTGTCTCCATAGCATCCAACCTTGTGCGAAGTTCTCTCATTTCTCTCTCTACAACTCGATTTTGTACAGGTCACTCTGAACGTCTTCTAAGCAGCATTTTGCTAACCTTTTCTTCACACACAGAGAACAATTTGCATCTTTGGTACCACTTGATGCAGCACCCCCCCTTCTCTCCTCAGGGTTGCTCAACCTCCCAGTCAAGGATCTTTAAATTCTTGAGCTGAATTAGCTCTTCGTGACCTTGTTGGCCCCAAAAAAAAATTAACACAAGTCTTCATCACTTTAGGCACAGGTCGTATGGAACCCGTGGTCCCTCTCCTTAGCGCTTTGTTTTTTAAATCTTAACGCTGAAGGGCACTATATCCTTCCACTATCCCCTCTCCACATGTGACCTCGGGATGTGACCTGGGACTAAACCTCCTAAGCACTCTGCAACTTCGGACTTTGGCTGCCTTGGATGCAGCAGATCTCTTTTCACGTGAACTCCAAACTGGTGAAGCTACCCAGAACTAGATCTATGGTTCGCGTTTCTCTGATGGCCAACGACTATGATCTACTTCGGGACTCCAACCTTCGGTAGTTCTGGGCATTACAACACCTTTTTCTTCTGAAGTACTCTGTACCCAGAGCTTTGGGAGTTCTCGTGCCTTCATACTTCAATTCTTCCATAGTGAATTTTCTCCAAAGTAAATCTCTACTCTCCACGTGTCCCACTTCTCATCAATGACTCATGTTGACTCTGGCCTTCAGGACTTTTAACCCTCAAAAACTTGCTTAGAAATTTCCCCGGAGTGTTTTATCACCGGAGTAATAGATCTAATGCCACGCCTTCCAACAATGGATGGCTAAGATGATTCCTTACCTTTGAAGCTTCAGAGGAATTTTGGTCAATGACTCCACTTCCTCCTTTCCTTTCCTCCGGAATACTCACTTCTGGACTCCACGATCTGGTAACTTGTGTCCCTCTCATATCGATGTCCATGATTTACTTCGGCAATTTAGACTCCGGGAGTTTTGGCTTCACCACACTCGTTTTCTTCCAAATTACTCTTCTTCCAGAGTACACAGATCTTTGTCATGTGTCCTTCCTCAGATCGATGGCCTTGATGGACTGTGTTAATTCGTGACTTCGGGAATTTTGGCACTTTGCTCCACGCAAATATTATGGAGCTTTTCCTTCCAAACTCTTCGATCTACTACTACGTATCCTCCTTCAATCAATGGCTAGGATCCACTTCACATATTCGAACTTCGACGATTTTCACTCCTCAACACTCCAAATCCTCTGATTCACGAAGTTCCGAAGGAACCCATGACTAACCACTATGCAACTCTCCCAAATCTAACAATCTAGAATGATCTTGCTTCCTTAGAATGGATCTCGCATGTTAACTTGGAGAATCTTAAAAGACTCCACCCTATTGAAGACTTCTTGCCGCTACCTCTTCTGGGCTTGTTCTTTCTTTGGGACCTCTGACTTCTCAGAGTGCCTTTTCAAAACTTAGTCAAATTTTGACTTCTATGCACACCTTGCAACAAGTCTTATCCTCAACTCAACTTCTTTGTGCGCAACTGTGCATGCCTTGCAACAGTTCGTTACTCAACCCAATTTATCCTCCTGAACAAAAGAACTTAAGTATGTTTCCACCTACGCACACCTTGCGAGGTCTTCTGCGCTTATTTTCAAAAAAATCTTAAAGCTACTCCTCCTGAGCTTCTGAGTCAAAAGACTATGTCAATGCACTCCTTGCGGACAATATGCACTCCTTGAAAATGAAATCTCGTGAAGAGAAACAATTGAAATGTATCTAATATCGCATATATTCATACATTCAACCATGTAAATGCATTCATAACATAAGAAAAAGAAATAACAGAGGATTATAAGTAAACAAAAATCCTACCATTCATTCATTCAGATAGACTTAGCAACACCCAACATTTGGAATAATGTTTTTCTGTTATATTCATTCAACTAAAATGTACATGTGTTCATACACTACTCTGATAAGCTTCAACAACTCCTACAACAACTACAATAATAACTTCAACAGCCTCTTCTGGGAAACAATACAAATATTTATACAAGAGGGGCTCTTCAATCCTTTTCCCTCCAACTACTCTAGAGCTATCCTATCAATTTAAAATCTTTCAACTACTAAGGCTTTATTACAATAAATGTCGAGACAGACAGATAAGAGTGAAAGCTCCAGATCTATACTGCAATCTACAACATTAAAGGAAAATGCATTCCCCATCGATCTCATGTGATGGTTCAGTTGTTCTTTAATTACAATCCTTTCAAAATATTTACATGATACGCCACTTTAAAATTCAAAATTCACCTCAAAATCCACGCTAGGACGTTGAGCTATCCTCCATGTGCGCTTTGATGATGATGCTCCTGTGTCTCGGTTTCAAGAAAAAATTTGAAAAAGAGGGAGTTTTCCTCTTTCCTAATTGAAGTTTACACTTCTCAAGGTTTTCATGGATCAGTCTAGAGTCTCTATTTACAGCCATAGCCTGGTTTTAGAGTTCAGTTTACGTGTTTTCTTGATTTTCTATTGTTTACTTTTAAAAAGGGTTTTAAGAAAGTTGTTGAATTGTAAATCTTCCTTCTTGGTTTATTGATTGAATCCATGTGATCCGCAGTGGGATAAAAGGTTTTTTCCATTCTTGTTCCAGTCTTTTTATCCTTTTTTACTTGCTTTGAAAAAAGAAAAATATTTATTTTAGTTTTTCCCTTTAAGACAATTTAAAAAAAAAAAAAGAGTTTTCCTTTTCAATTTGTTAAGTAGTTTGAGTTGGTTATTTGCAAAAAGGAAAAAGAGTTTGTTTTTCAAGTTCTTTCTTGATTTATTGAAGCATAAGTAGCTTGTAGTCAATCGAAAGTACGTTTTAGGTTTTCCTTACAACATCTTGAAAAGTTGGTTACAAAGAGTTAGTTATAAAACTTTGCTTTTGGTTTTGAAGTAATTTTTCTTTCAAGTGTTTTAATTTTCTTCTCCTTTTCATCTCTTATAACACCATTAGTTTCACCACCATATCCCATGAGTAAATAAAGACTTTAAAAAGAACGCTTAATCTAAAATAAACTAGACTTTTTATGTTTGTAGGTTCAACCAACTAGTTTAGGGTTAGGGCCTTGAATTAGGTTGGAGAGGAAACTCTTCAAGGTCATTAAATAAAACATTGGAGTCTGAGTTAGGGAGTGTTTAAGTCCAGTGTCATAAAATTTATCTAGGACCCCCCTCTAACACAAGGGATAAAGACGAGGTCGCGTGAGGAAAGGCAGTGGAGATAACCCCTCCAAAGCCAGACTGAACGTAGTGGGGAACGCATATTGAGGATCTGTCTTGGGAGTACTACCGACTGCATTTTCCTACATATCTTCATGGACCTCAAATCCGTTTGAGATCCTTTTTTTTCTTCCAGACCATTTTCTCTCGATACCCTTGATAAGTTTTAGACTTGTTATCCTACTCATTGTGATCCGCCCGAATGTCGACTATACCCGCCTGGTGATTGACTGCGAGCTGGAAACTTAGTTTTCCATATTCTAGGGACTTACATGGGTGACTGTAGGGGTATACCATGGTACCTGGGGAAGACGTCGGATCACGCTTCACAGATTATACCCAGAGGGTGCTTCCATGTCAAGTTTCACTTGCACCGATTAGTTTCTCTAGTGTTGATTGGCATAATTGTCCTTCCTACTAGATAGTTGATTGCTTGATTTTCCTTTTAGGAAATTTATAGTGTGTGCTTGGTGTTTAAATGCTAGTTAAGCCTTACTATGTCAGTTGATCATTTCACAAGGTGGAATATCAATAGCTCTGTCAATCATGAAGGCTTCAGGGCCTGTCTCTGATTACATTCAAGCCACCTTTGCCATCATTACGGTGAAGAGTTGACCAAAAAGGGTTGATCGAAGAGATCAGGCCGCAGGAAATTGTGCCTAAGCCTACTCTACGAGGAGACTATTCGACTTCGGAGGAACCTATTATTTTTTACCTTGAGGTAGAATCTCTCGAGCTAGCCAACCCTCTTATTACTGACTTATCAGCACCGATATTGATACAAGTTGTCCCTACTTAGGTGACACCTTCTAAGCACTAGTTGGTTTTACAAGTGGCAATGGAAGCAAATGATGCTACCTTGTTTGGGATTCCTCATACTCTCGTTTCGGCTACAACTGCAGGGGGAATATTGCCTCCTCTCCCACCTTCATTAGTCCAGACCACAGTGGTCTTGACTCCCTCTACTTTGGGTAGTGGTCTAATACCGTCATAGATGACAACCACTACTTTGTTCACTCAGAGTGTGATGGACCCTCTATTATGATATGGGATGCCCAACTTTGATTCAAATTCAGTTCTTACATACTCCACCTTACAGACCATGGGTCTAGGGGAAGGGAGATAAAACTCTCTCGTGCAAGGGTCAATCAGGATTGCTTCAGTCCCCTTTAATGCTATCCCTTACAGTGGGGATCATATACCTCCTCCATCCCCCTTGCTCAAAAGTGCTTTCCAGCAACCAATCGGGTTGAATGCTAACTATATCTTGTTTGGAGCAGGCATTTTAGGACCTTCATCTTACACAATGATGGTGGGATCTATGTCGTTATCTTTGTTTGACGCGATTGGGAACAATGTATTTTCTTCGGTTGTTGTCTCGGCTGGGGGAAACCCCAGTTTTGGACAACAGAACCTGGTGCAAGGTACTATTGCTACACAGGGGGCAATGCCTGGATTTTTCTCCACTCTGGGTCTTTGGAATCCCTGGCAGTGATCAGTTCCCTCGCAAGGGATGTCATTCGGGGGAAACCCCTTCCATGCTCAATAGAACCCCAGGCAGGGCTCCCTACCTATGCCTATCGGATCGGCTGGGGGCATCCTCTTCCAAAATAATTGGAACACAACGTAGGGAGAAATCCCTGCGCAAGTTATGTCATCCAATTACGAGATTCATTCGATGACACTCCAACAAACACAGTTTTCATACACTAGTCAAGGCCATGGTTTCTACCAGAACCCTAGCCAGCAGTCCAAATTTTCTTGGAAACTTGGTGCCAGTCAAACTCCAAGACCCTATTTTCTTGTACATAATACTCAACCTAAACTACCGTTTCTAGCAATTCTACATCTTCCAGAATTGTTGAGATTACTCAATGACCCAATTTTCCACGACCCATGTTGGCCCCCCATGCCAACTAAGTTTCCCTCAGATATTCCAAAATTTGAAGGCAAGCCTGGCAAAGATCCAGATGATCACGTGACAACCTTTCACTTATGGTGCTAGTCAAACTCACTACGAGACGACTCCGTCCAGTTGCACCTTTTTCAACGCTCTTATAGGGGGTGTCGCGAAATGGTATATTGAGCTCAACCACTCAAGGTATTCTTACTTCAACGACTTCGAGATGGTTTTTTTGAACCATTTCCAGTTACCCGTGAGATACGATGTCGGGACCGAATTGTTGAAAAACTTTGAGAAAACCAAGGCCAACCATATCTCTGATCATATCCAATAATGGCAATGTCGAAAGAGATTGATTAAGATCCAGTTCCTTCTGGATTTCTTGTTGGAGTGGTTCCTAAAATATTTGGTACCTTGCATATCCAAGGACGTAGCAACTTCTAGAATGTTTTCATAGGAGGAGGTGATAATGAGAGCGCAACAGCTTGAATTGATCTACTCTCAGTCTGGCATGCTCTATGAGGATTTGCCAGACATGCTGCGATCTATTCTCGACAAGGACAAGCAAAATTTTGGAGTCCATGTCGATGGTATAGTGGGCTCAGCACAAGGAAATTCCACTAATATGTTATCAAATAAATTGCAACAATTGTCGATACAACAAACTATGGCCAGCCATACCTCAGGTTCAGTTTTTCCCCCTACATAAACGTCAGGCATACACACTGTGCAATTGACGAACCCAAAGGCCAACCAGCACCCTTAGGGAAATAAGAAACAATGGAACAAGAAGGGTAAAGGGGAAAAAAAGGATACCAACAATGTCGGTAGGAGAAAAAAGGAGAAGATAAAGTCGAAGTATTTGTGTAACCTTTGCACGGAGGACCACCCGACTCATATATTCCCTCGAATTGCAAAATCTCAGAAGCTATTGGCATAGCAACAACCTGATGTGATGATGAACCCATTTCCACATCGGAAAAACATGGCTCAAGCTTTAGCATGCTTGAGTGCATAAGGGGGCAGTTAGGGACCCCCCACGACTACCAGTAATAACACGGTTGTGAATTTTTACATGATGAAAGTCGAGGCTCATATAGCAAATAGGGCTCGAGATTACGGAATGTTGGAATCTGTCGAAAAGGGAAAAGAAGCCACGAACCCACCTATTGAGCACTCAACACACCCTAAAAATCCTGTGTCAAATCTCACCTTTTTGGGTACCACTTAATCTTTTGCACTGTTTGATTCTACTTCAATATGAAAATTGCTACCTTGCTTACCATTTTGTTTTTCATTTTAAGACTTTTAAAATATGTTGAGCGTGTGAAAATCATCATAAATTAAAAAAAAGACTCACATTTAATCAAAGTACCTATAGTTGGAGCTTTACCCTGACGCGCTTAAGAAATTTGGCATCGGGAAGACTTAGATGCAATAAGAACTTTTTGTGAAAACCAAGATAGTCAAGCATCGATCTTCATCAAGGTCAGCAAAAGAAAGTCTCATGTTTCTGCGAATGAGCTTCACCAAGGATATCGTCAATGACCGATCCACTTGGAATGGATGAAAGGTTAAAAGGATAAGTGTTGAACAAGAAATGAAATAATAATCGTCGATTGCCGATTTCCGAAACGTTTGTGGGGTCAGGAGTTTCAAAGGACGATAACCCATGAAGAAACTAAGCGTTGATTTTATTTTTTGAATGTTGATCCTCGATACTCACCCGGCATCGACAGTCGCAATATCTATCTCAATTTAGCGTGTTCGATGTAAACGAAGTCGCGAGTGCAACCTATTGACAATCAAAATCATCAATGTAATTTCGCCTGCAAAGTGTTGCTAAAGCCTATTATTATATAAGACTAAATAATGCTAGTAGGTGGGACCCCTTTGATCTTGTGAAGATCAGATCTGTTCATTTTCAATGTTATGATGATGTGCTACAAAGGTTCAAATGGTTGATGAGAATGTGGTTGTCATTGATATGAGTTAACTTTGGGATGTTGTTCCTTCATGATACTACAGTCTGCTATTCATTTATGGTATTCGTTCTTCTCGCACCTGCACAACAAATATGTTAGTGAAAATTGCAAAAAGGCATTTTGAAGAAAAGAAAAATACTATATTTGATGCAAAAGAGACCTAGCTCTACAATACTACATGCATAAAGTGTTTGTTGATTATTGTTAGACCTTATATAACAAGGAAATGGCTAAAAACAAAATGTTAAATTACATTTTTATATATATGCATATGGTGGATATTTTGGTGGCGCATTTTGGCAAAGTGATAATATAATGGTTATACATTGGTTAATGGAATCGGTAGCTGATATACATACGTTATAAACGTTGGTGGCTCATGGGAGTAATGGCTTTGCAATTTTTATGGTGATTATGTTATGGTTTGGATGAATGTTGATCACACTATGGGTGATAATTCTATACATGATCATTTAGATTGTATAGTGGTCAAGCGATTTATTTGAGTTATATTGAGGATATGAACATGGATGGTGCACTTGGCAAGGTAACCACACGAATGGTTGAATTGCTATGTGGAACTTGGATTATGTTATGTTTTAAATGGTTGATATTCTCGATGCATGGTTTGATTAATGGTGTTAATGGGGGCTCGTTGGCATGTACTATGGAGTAAATGAGATATGGGTGGAGGGGACATGCATTTACTGCACGTCACCTTTACCCTTCCCATTGGTCGCCACCCTAATAGGACTATTGTTTGATATGGTTGTTGTGTTCACACTCCAGATTTTTAGCAGGGTGAAACCGCTCGTCCACCTCTCGTCTTAAGTTTTTCGATTAACAGGGATGTCTCTTTTGGCCATTCTTGACTTCACTCTGGTTATGAAATGTTTTTGGCTCAATTGTGTGGGTTTGTGTTGTCCTGAGTACTACAACTATGTGGAATTTTGGTTTTGAATGGAAAATGGATGGTTCTGCTTATAATTGCTTGAGTTCATCGGAGTTGATGGTCTTCCTGGGTGATATCTCTTTGTTATCATCGCGTTCGTTAAGATTTTTTTTAAATCATGGCTGGATGGTTGTCTTCACGATTCTTGGGTTTAACTAGAGCTTTGTTTTCTTGTTAGGCCCTATCAAGAACTGTCTCACGTTCACAAGCCTCATAGTCCTCCTTGTGCATATGCCTTTAACCTTGAATTTTAACTATGGTTGGTGCCTTTCCTTTTGTGATGGCTACTGTGCAAACCCTTAACCCTCCAGACTGGAGCCGTATAGGGAGTCTGTCGATCCTGTTAAAGTGTTCCCAATTATTGTGGTCTATTACTTCAAATGCGGGCTCACCCGTTGGTCATATAGCGGTTGTGTTGGTATAGCCTTTTGTCACTACCTCTGTGATAATAGCATGAGCTTTACATTGCAAATTTGCACTTCTAAAAGTTCACAATTACCAGCCTGATGTCAAAGAACTCGGTTGTTTTTAATGGAAGGGCCTCTGCCCATTTCGATTGGATGCGTGAGTATACACAGTTACCACAGCTTGTTCAGTTGATTGGTTTTTCCTTACCATAGTGGAAAATTGTTGGTTAATGTACAGTCACTAGTATTTGTGCTTATGATGTTTTGGATAATGGTTGGCATTGGTTACAAGGGCTTGGTATTGTTCACACATGTCACACACGTCCTGTAGATGATGTTTTGAAAAGTAAATTGTTGGACTGGATATTCCTACTGCATCTTTTGTCGTTGGTAGAATAGGTTTGAATATGCGTGGCTTGGTCACTCACAAGTGACTTAACAAATAGCCTAGAATGATGTTTTAAGTTATGTCGTGATCATATGTTGTTGTGTGATTTCTGGAAATATTACACTATGATTCTCTCAGTTGTGCACCGTGTGCAGTATGGATGACTTGTTTTTATGCTCAGTGGTATCCACTGAGTTTCAAGTGCGTTATTTATTGCAATTGATCATTGTTGATGACAATCATGTTGGATATTTGGCTCGGCTTTTAAGTCGCATTGAGATGTTTTTACAGTGGCATGGTTACATGGTTTCAAAATTTTACTTATGCGTAGCCTATGTCTAAATAATGATTGTTGGTTGTATAGTCAATTGCCTTTTCAGGCGTGGCATGTGAGGTTTTGATTATTTTGATCTTCTACTGCATATATATATATGGGAACGAATATCATTACAAATCTCGATTGCCTCTATTATAGAAGTAGTGAATTCATTATTGTTTTTGGGGAAACACTACTTTCAAATATAGATGTGGATTGGGGAAATGTATGGTAGTGGTGGATGTTAATGATTACATATTGAAAACTATGTTGATTGTTATTAAATGCAGAATGTGTGAATAAAGGGAACATAACCTCTTACAAATTGTGTGAAATAATTGTGTTTCATAATGGAAGTCTGTTGGATATTAATGGATAGTGAAATTAAGCAAATACACGAGAATTATTACTCAGTCATCTGATTGTTGGTTGATGCATATTTTTCTTACTGCAAAAGATGTTATGGATTGATTGATTAATATCATGAATAGTAAACGTTTTTTTTTTCCCCTCATTATCTCATTTTCCACTAATTACAGCCCCCTCACATATCCCAGATTCATTTTGTTCACTCCATGTTCTGATATTGATTACAGCTAAGAGAATTTTTTTGTTAAGTGGATAAAGTCGCAGTATCTTGAGTGGATTGCAGCAAAGTTTTTTGGGGGTTGATTTGCAGTTGATTGTTGTTGTCATTGAGTAGTGACCATTTCTTATCCCCTTTCATTATATCATATTTTTTCTCAATACAAACCCCTTATATATCCTAGAACACTGTTTCACCCCCCTGCTCATTGATTAACATTAGAACAATTTGTATGGATTGGATTGCATGAGCCTGATACATTCTGAGCCAAATCTACTTTTCGTATTTTTAAGGAGTTGTCATGCATGGTTATCTAAAAGACTATTTTCTAATTGTTAACATATGCAGAATAAGTTTTTTTAGTCATGGAAGCCATGGCCGAGGAAACAGAGGTAGAGGTAACTAGAACCGAGGCCCAAGAAGGCATAGGTTCTCTATACATTTTGATGATGATTCAGAAGAGCTTGGCCAATTATTTCATGCTGGATTCTTTAATTGGATTGGGTAGGGAATAGTGCAACCGAGGCCTGAAAGGTCGCCTTTCCAAGCCCCTCAAGCCCCCGGCATCCCTGTGCCTCCTCATGTCTCTTTACAGCCTAAAGTCCTGGAAAATGATGGGTGGCAGGAGATTGTTCACCCGACAATATCCCAACACCATGGCTAGCCAAACTTAACTTTGCCTACTCCTCCACCTTTTAACCCCATTGTCTAAGCTACCCCTAACCACTCACAAGTGCAATCCTCCCATGCCAACAAGAGATTGAATACTGAATCCCACTAGGAATTTGATAAAGGAAAAGCTATTGTTGCCCCTTCCTCACCCTCCGATGACTTTGAAAAAATCACGTCTTCACGGATGCACTTGAGGGATGATTGTTCCCATGTGATCAGTGAGATAAAGCTTAAAGGCTCTTCCCATCCCAAGGAAAATTCATGGAAATCAAGAGGTGACAGCAGCAACCAAGGAAGGGTTACATCACAGACTGGAAAATATGGCTTTTGAATTTTATGTTATTTATTATTTTGTGACAGTGGACTTCATGGATTTTGGGCAGCATGTTTTATTTTGGATATATGAGTATTATTTTCAAATATTTTCAAATTTCATGAGCTAAAATTGCCAAAAGTAAATGTGTTTGAGGGGAGGCACAAGGAGTGTGTTTGCTTAACTAATGGATTATGTTATGATTGTTATGAACTAAGAGAGTCACAAGGGGTCCCACCTACTAGTTATTATTTATTTATGACCCTATTATGATTATTACCTTCCCCCCTCCCCCCAACTAAGGTTAGTTGAGTCTTGTGTTAACTTAACTAATAAGTTGGTTTAACTACTTCAACCAATTCTAATTTATTAAAAGCAGAAGTAAGGGGAGGAACAAGAGGAGGATATAAGCACAAATCATGCTAAGGTTTTCTCTTTGAGTTTATGTTGAGATAGTTCAGTTTTCATTCATTTATATATTCATCATAGCCTAATTATCTTTTGTGATAACAAGGTCTTATTGTAGACAACAATATTTAGGGTTGACTCAAATCATTCAGACACTTGTTCTTTAGAGGTGTTGATCTATCTTTGATAGTATGTGTAGAATTGTATGTTTGTGAATTAATTTTCATGACTGATAAAGGCTATTGTGTAGAGTCGAGTGGGCAACAATCTGTGGCAAGTTGATTTAGCTTTTAGAGTTCATTTTTGGTTTTCTGTCAGAGGTCCTTTTGTTTTTTCCATTAGGGATTTCTAAGTTTGAATTTGGTCCAAGATTTATGTGTGAAGTTTTGTAAAGACAATGACTCTTTGGTGAATTGGAATGAAATAAAGGATTGTTTTATATCTCATCTATATTGATTATCATATTGGTGTCTTTACTTATGTTCTTACATTTATTTCAGCAACTGATATATTCAGAAAATTACATAAAAATTGAATTTCCAACAAGCTTTTTGTTGATAAAAGACTAGCCTAAGTACTCGTAATTAATACTTGTGATGTTAGTATGTTATTTTATTGGCTATAAACATAGGGTGATATTCCCGCCTACTTTTCTTTAGCCAAGTAAAGTCTGAAAATGCTTGAGTAATATCAATCCATATCTTTTGCAAGGAACACCATGAAGAAACCACATGTGAGGTAAGGAAGAGTGCTAGAGACAAGATATTTGGTAAAAGACCAGAAGCTACTATCGTTGTCCTACATTTTTCCGAGCCAGAAGATGTCATGGTCATCAATACTATGAACAAAGCCTATGCCCCAAAAGGTAAATTTGACCCTCCTCACAGTTCTTCTAACCCGAGTTCATCCTCAATCGTTGCTAATGTCCCAAGTTCCCAAAATTCCTGAGTCAAAGAATCACTCATCCTCCCCCCTCTTCCAAATACAATATTCGGAATCAATTGGCCAAAATTAAAGAACATGCAACCCTCCTAGACATGGTTGTCATCCTTGAACAACAGATGCATCTGAAAAAATTCATGGAAGGAAAAACTTTCGTTGTAGCCAATATTTCCGAAGAGGTAGACGAAGAGAATTATTCTGTAAATAAAGTAGGTGTACATAATTTTAGATACCCTGTAAAAACAAAAAAACCCTTCCAAATTTATGTAAAGATCACGGATAAAATTGCCCATTGTTGCCTCATTGATGGCAGTTCGGGCCCAAGTGTGATGTTGAAGATTATTATGGAAGAGTTAGGCTTGTCTTGTACAAAAGAAAATGCTAGAAGCATGCTCTCCTATAATAGTATACAACAAACAACCATAGGCAAGATTAAGGATGTAACCTTGGTTTTTTGCACTCATCCTGAGATAAGGACAACCCTCATCATTCAGGTGATTGATATGCCTATAAGAAATTATTCAATTATCTTGGGGAGAGATTGGAAATCCCTAACAGGTGGATACCTCTCACTCGACGGGACACATTTATCCATTCCTCAAAACGGAAAGAATATCATCATCCTTAGAGAAGGAATAATTTCACCCTACATAGAGAGTGTTCTGCAATCTAGCGTAAACTATATCAAAGAAGACCTAGGAGTGTATTCCATATTCATTGAAGAGGATAATATTTCTCTGGAAAGAATTGATTTAGAGGACGAATTATGGTGTATGCACTTCGATGGTTCACACTCAAATGAGGGTAACTAGGCTGGTATTATCTTGGTTTCCCCTATAGGAAAGATTCATAATCTGTCATACAGGTTGGAGTTTGTTTTCTCAAACAATGTCGTTGAATTCGAAGCTTTGTTGTTAGGCATTGAGAACGCCCTTAATCTTGGTTGTGGTCACCTTTTAGGTTTTGGAAATTTTGAGCTTGTTGTGAACCTGATATGTAAGACATGCTCTCCTAGCAACAATTTGATGAAAAAATATTCCCAAACTGTTTGGGCACTTGTCTCAAACCTCCTATATTTTAACATCACTCATGTTAGGAAGGAGTTGAATTCAATAGTTGATTGATTAGTTTTCTTTTCAGCCTCTCCTACTCAACATCTCTTGCCTCACTGGACTGATTGTGCTTTCCAATGTCTACATCGTCCATACATTTCTGAGAATGAAGAATTTTGGAAGGCCATCCCTAACAATGAAAGCATTTGTGTTGTCATTCAAAATGAAACTCTCAAGCCATAAGAGATTATGTCTATAGAAAATAATAAAATTCTTGAAGGCTTGACTCCTCTCGAGGGTTCATTTTCCTTGAGTGTTGTAGGAAAAAAAGAAAAACAGGAAGAAGAGGCATTATAGCTAAAGGTGGTTGAAGCCATCTCCATGAAAATTACGACACCTGGATCTTCAATGAATGTTAAAATAAATGTCCAGGGTTCTGATAAAGAAGAGATGAGGTTTGTTGAGTTACTTGGTGTATTTCAAAAGGTTTTTGCTTGGTTTAATATGCATTTTTGTGGTTTTGATCCAGGTCTTATTCAGCATACCATGAAACCAACTAGGTAAAAACAAAGACTTGTTAACTCTACACTGAAAGAAACCTTTCGTAGGGAGTTGAGGAATTTCTCAAGGACTGAAATGTTTTTTTTAGTCCACCCTAAATGGTTTTCCAAATGGGAACCTGCTTCGAAGAACATTGATAATATTAGAAC
>ML873135.1:15379-34751 GCA_009831015.1 Picea engelmannii
CTTGGACGGCGGAGAACGTTTAGAGGGTTGTCATTAAAAATTAATTAATTAATGATTTATGAATTAGGTCAGTCTCAAAATTCTATAAAAGGAGGGGAAAGGAAGGAAGAAGGGGGACGGTTAGCGTAACGTTACGCTACCGATTTGTGGCTTGACGGGTTGCTTGTGTGGAGTTGGTTTTATCTCAGCTGTGTTGGAGTGGTAGCTCAGCCGTGGAGGCGAGCTGAGACGCTAGTCTATTTCTGGTTCTTGTGTGGCCCCTTTGTGGCTCGGGGGGCTAAGGGGGAAGCAGAGTACCCCTAGCGTTTGGCTGGGAGGTACCGGTGAGTCCTCTACGGTCGGCAAGCGAGAGGAGTACAGAGAGCGGGATGCGGCTCGAAGCACGGGACGTCAATCCGAAGGGAAGGGCGATCAGGCACAGGTACGCTTTCATCCGTATGATAGAGGAATGGTTTATCATGATGTTCTGAAATTCTGATATTGATATTATAGTATTCTGAAAATTGTCTGTAATTACTACCATTTGCATTCTGGATATTGTTTGTAATGATATCTCGTCTCCTGGAAATTACTGGAATGGTGGTCGTAACGAGGAAGGTCGTTACATATGGTATCAGAGCGGGTTCGACCCGAGACTTGGGATTCACTACGGGTTTCGCTGACATGATTATGATGATTATTCTGTCGTTGATCGAGCTGATTGTTGTGTGAAGGTAATCATGGTTAGGAGACGTCGCGGAGGCAGACGATGGGGTGCTAGGGAAGGAGGCGTGACGCCTCCAGCAGCATCCACGCCTGAGGGGTCTAACCCCCAGGGAGGCGAGCAGGTCCTTGGACAGGAGCAGATCGGAGTTGTTGTCTTAACGAGGAAGGTCGTTACAGTAACTTCTGCATACAATCTTCATTTAGGGAACTTGATACATCGTCAGAAAGGTATAGAAAATAAGAACACATTCCAACTCACCTATGTTAGAGCCTATGGCTATTTCTTGGGCCCCAAAAAGTAAAAAGAAAACATCGATTAGGGCCTCAAAACGACCCCGAAATTTTAGGACCCAAAAAACTGTAGAAAACTACCAAAATGAAAAATTGTTCTTTGAGCTAGTGGAATAAGTGGGTGGTGACCTATATCCACCTGGATCATTGGGATATTGTTTTGTATTATCTTATTTAAACAAGAAACATGGAATATTGGATACGTCCATGCTTCCAATCCTTTTCAAAACCTTATGGGGGCTATAATATTTGGGTGCTAATTTAGTGTCCTTCTTTTGTTGCTTGAGGGACATATATTTATATGGCTGTAGCCTCATAAATACCCAATCCCCCACTTAAAATTCCATTTTGTTGTGATGTTATTTTGCTTGTTGTTTCATCCTATTTTGGGCAATAACCAAGTTGTCCTTCAATAGTTTGAGAACCTCTTGTTGGTTATGTTGTAACATAGGTTAAATTCTAGGTAGAATTAAAAAAAAATAGTTTTTGGAGCTTATATTAGATGTACTCATATTTTTCCTTAGTTTATATTTTATCTCTATTATAATTTAATTTTGTGTAAAGATCGATTAGGTTTAAGATTAAGTTATTGTAAATATATAATTTTAAACTTTAGCTTAAAATTGTAGTTAGATTAGTGTTAATTTTTATTAATTTAGGTTTTATTTTATATTTGAATAGATAATATAGTTATATTTTATAGTTTTATAGTTTTAAACTTATAATATTAGTTATTAATAAAGTTTGTTTTTTATTTGCAGGATCGAATCGGGCAGTCTCAAATCAACGATCACAATCCATTTCACATTTCAAAATGATCGAGAGTTAAGTGGAGAGTGCGGATGGGAAAACATTATAGGATAAAGTCATACATGCCACACATCAAATGCACATTCTATCGCATTTTTACTTGGGACCATTTTAAATCCGCTTAATCAAACGCGAAAACAAATGGAAAGTTGCCACATATCCAGGGTAAAATGAAAAAGGTAATTTTTTTTTAATTCATCATTATTCTATTGTCAAAGGTAAAAATTTGAGCACTCTTGACTCTAGTTTCGACTAACGAAGGTTTTCCAGTCACATTTTGCGCCATCTACCCAATTTAACCAGTAATTTATTCAAATATTTATCTCATTTTTATCCTATTTTAGTATGGATTCTGAAAAAAACATCCAATCAAGCAAGAATAAATCCCTAATTAGTGTAGAAGACAAAGGATTTCTTGACAATTATAAAGATACCTTTGACCCAAGGCTTTCCTTTGACCTTCTAGAACTTCACACAAATTATTTACAGAACTTTAGCAATTATGTTGATCATTACCATATATGGGAGTCCAACCTAGCGAGATTTATCGTTTCCCGAACCTACAATTTCCCTGAATTTGTTTCCTAGTGTGTTTCTTTCTATGTTCCTACTAAACGTATTATTGTTTCGAAGGATGAATTTGTCTTGTGTAGCATAGATGTGCAGTCTATTTTAGACATGCTAAAATTATTTGCAGATCCAGATGTTGAAGAGTTAAACATAACAAATCTTAACAATCAGTATTTAAATATGAATTCTCAGGATAGGATTACCTTTCTACATGCATATTTATGCAGATATTTGATTCCACCACTAAATCACATCAACATTCGGAGTGAAATTTTTTCTTAGATATGCAAACAGATAATTTCCATAATTGTCTCCATCCTAGGTTACGATAGTGATGAAACCATTGATTCATATATTCTTGGTATTATGGCTTCAATTTGTCCCAATGCCTTTAATCCATTAACCAAGTTTGATTATTCCATATTCCTAGCCAATAGCATACATATTCAACTGATGGAATTTTAGAATACCCATTATTTTAGATATCAGTCATATTTGGTTCACTTATTCTTGTATTCTCAATATTTAAGATTTCAACACCTGTAGTTGCAGATAGACGATGGAATGGGTAACCCAAACTCAATCATTCATTGGACTTCAATCATTAGGAAGAAAGTACAAGATCCTTAGTTTTATGACTTTGTAAATTTTTTCATGTCTCATGCCTATGAAATCATCTGTTTCCAATCCCCTCCTAGAATTTTCCAAATTCGCAGAATGTTGCAATTAAGCCAAGATAAGAGAACATGTGACTAGTTTTTATCTGAAAATGATATTGTGATTAGGGTTTATGGATCTGAACTACAACCTTTCCTACTTCCTAAGTTCCTTACCTTGAGATTATTCTCATTAGAATTTATTAGACAACATTTAAATTCTGATCATGTTAATTTCTTGGCTAACAAGAGGAAAACTTCTTTCAAATTGAAGAAGGAAGTAGGTCCTTTTATTGTCAAAGATAAGTCGACATTATAGGAAACAGAGGAACATTTAAAGGAAATGGGATTTGATCTTCCAGAATCTTGGAATTATAATCCTCATGGTGTAATCACATCTAGAAGGAAGAAATATGGTTTACTTCCATATCCACATCAATCAAAGCCAGATATTGAGAAGCTAGAAAATCTTGAAAGCTAGGAGGATGTGTAGAGGATATTGTAGGAACATCAACAAGAAGTTCCAACACAACAGGATAAACCAGTATCACAACATGTTTCCATTCCATTTACACCATCTCCTTTACAATTTTGAAAGACGTATAGAAGGAAGATATCAGGGTCAACACAATCAATGATAGATTTAGAGTCTAGTGCAGCAAAGAAAATGAAAATAGGAAAATTAATAGAAGAAGAATATCCAGAACTGTATCCTGAAGCAGAGTCTTCCAAAATAGAGCAACCAGTGATCATTGAGGTGGTGTCAATGCTCAAAGAAAACTTATCTATCTAGTCTGATGTTCAGTCCATGAAAATTGATAGTGAACATTTCAAGAGGTTTATGTAAATTAAAGAGAAAGGGATAGAATTTAAAAAGGATATTTTCCCCAAAATGTATGACCCTGAAACTTCACATACCAGAATGATTTCTACTTTGGATTTTGAGAATGGGATATTAATAATATTAGTATAGGACACAAAATAAAATAAGAGAACTGATATTACTCTAAACTTGAATTCCCTCAATCCCATTGATAAAATGGAATTATAGAGACAGACAAGTGAGAAGGTTAGTAGAGACATCATGAAAGCTACTTTAGGGATGAAGAAGTTACAGATAATGAAGGACAAAATTGCAAGTCAGCTGAAGCATGAAAAACTAGCAAATGAAATAAAAAATAACAAGATTAAAGAGTTGGAACAGTGGGTGATAGATCTGGGGGCAGATCCAAAGGATGCAGGATCTATACAAGATTTAATTTCCACAAAGGACAAAGAAATTCAAGTATTAAAGAAAAAACTCAAAATTGTTGGTGTAGATCATGTGAAAACACTCGAGTTACAAGCTATGCATAAAGAAAAAGATACATTGGTTGAGAAAATGGCCCGAATGAAAGATCAATTGGAAAATTATGGAAGACAAATTGAGCTCTTAAAGATAGGAAAATCATCATCTCAACCAACAGATTTTTCAGTAGAACTATCAAAATCCTTACCATCCATTAACCGAAAAAGAGTTGAGATTGAGAAACTAAAGAAAATAATTGAGACTTTACAAGATCAGGCCAAAGATAAAGATAAAATTATCAGTGAATATCAAAAGATAAAATCCAACCTATTAGAAAAACTTAAGCAACTGAAGCACAAAAAGGCATGTAAAGATTATTTAATTGGAGGAAGACATCTTATCTGGGATCATATTATAATAGAAATAGGTAAACTATGGGAATGCTTCAAATTTGTAGATGAGGAAAATACATTAATAGATGAAGCTGAAAAAGTCATGCAATAGAATTTTTTGGATTTGGGAAACAATCCTCAGATAGCTAGTCTGATGCAACCCACCCCCCGTTATCTCCTCAGGGTTGCGCAACCTCCCGGTCAAGGATCTTTAAATCCCAAGCTAAATTAGCTCTTTGTGACCTTGCTGGCCCCAAATTGTTTTTAACACAGGTATTTATCACTTTAGACGCAGGTCGTATGGAACCTATGGGACCTCTCCTTAGCACTTTGTTTTTTAAATCTTAACGCTAACGGGTGCTAGCTCCTTCCACTAGCCCCTCTCCACATGTGACCTCAGGCTGTGACCCAGGACTAAACCTCATAAGTGCTTCACGACTTCGGACTTTGGTTGCATTATATGCAGAAGATCTCTTTTCACGCAAACTCTGAACCGACGAAGCTATCTGAAGCCAGATCCACGGTTCGCGTTTCTCTGATGACCAACAGCTGTGATCTACTTTGAGACTTTGGCCTTTGGGATTTTCAAGTGTTACAACACCTTTTTATTTTGAAGTACTCTCTACCCGTAGCTTCAGATCAAACACCATGTGCTCCTCTCGATCAACAGTCGAGATTGTCCTTCATTCCTACTTCGGGCGACTTACAGTCAACGCTCCTCCGTGTTATTTCTCCTGGAGTATCAATCCTCCGAAGTGGCAGATTTTCTACCACACCTCCTACTCAAATGGACGACTCTGATGAACTCTGACACTCTAGCCCTAGGGAGTTTTCGTGCCTTCACACTTCAATTCCTTCGGAGTGAGTTTTCTCCGAAGTAAATCACTACTCTCCATGTGTCCCCCTTCTCATCAACGACTCATGTTGACTCCGTCCTTCAGGACTTTTGACCCTCAGAAACTTTCTTGGCAATTTCCCCGAAGTGTTTTATCACCAAAGTAAGAGATCTAATTGCATGTGTTCCAACAACGGACGACTAAGATGATTCCTTACCTTTGGAGCTTCAGGCGACTTCTGGTCAACGGCTCCACTTCCTCCTTTCCTTTCCTCTAGAGTATGCACTTCCAGACTCCATGATCTGCTAACGCGTATCCCTCTTAGATCGACGACCACGATTTACTTCCGCAATTCGGACTCTGAGAGTTTTGGCTTCACCACACTCGTTTTCTTCCAGAGTACTCTTCTCCCAAAGTACACAGATCTTCATTGAGTGTCCTTCCTCAGATCAACAACCCTTATGGACTCTGCTACTTCACGAATTCAGGAGTTTTGGCTCTTTTCTCCACGCAAATATTCCATATATTTTCCTTCTCCACTCTTTGATCTACTGCCACGTATCCTCCTTCAATCAATGGTTAGGATCCACTTCGTAGCTTCAGACTTCAGCAATTTTCACTCCTCAACACTCCAAATCCTCTGATTCGCGAAGTTATGAAGGAACCCATGACTAACCATTGTGCAACTCTCCCAGATATAACGATTTGGAATGATATCGCTTCCTCCAAATGGATCTCACATGTTAACTTGGCGAATCTTAAAAGACTCCACCCTATTGAAGACTTATCTCTGCTACCTCTTGTGAGCTTGTTCTTTCTTCGGGACCTCTGACTCCCCAGAGCTCCTTTTTGACACCTAGTTGAATTTTGACTTATGTGCACACCTTGCAACAAGTATTCTCCTCAACTTAGCTTCTTTGTGTGCAACAGTGCACACCTTGCAACAGTTTGTTACTCAACCCAATTTCTCCTCCTTAACAAAAGAACATAAGTATTCCACTTGCGCACACCTTGCGAGGTATTCTTCACTTCTTTTCAAACAAAGCTTAAATCTACTCCTCCTGAGCTTCTGAGTCAAAAGACTTTGTCAATGCACTCCTTGCGAACAATATGCACTCCTTGCAAATGAAATACCGTGATGAGAAACAATTGAAACTTATCTAATATCTCAAAGATTCATACATTCAACCATGTAAATGCATTCATAACGTAAGAACAAGAAATAACAGAGAATTATAAGTAAGCAAAAATCCTACCATTCATTCATTCATATAGACTCATCAACACCCAACATTTGGACTAATGCTTCTTTGTTATATTCATTCAATTGAAATGTACATGTCTTCATACACTACTCTGATAAGATTCAACAACTCCTACAACAACTACGATAATAACTTCAGTAGCCTCTTCTTAGCAACAATACAAATATTTATACAAGAGGGGATCTTCGAGCCTTTTCCCTACAACTACTCTAGAGATATCCTATCAAATTAAAATCTTTCAACTACTAAGGCTTTATTACAATAAATATTCGAGGCAGACAGATAAGAGCGAAAGCTCCAGATCTTCACTACAATCTAGAACATTAAAGTAAAATGCATTCCCCATAGATATCATGCGATGGTTCAGCTCCAAACATTTAAGATGTTCTTTAATTACAATCCTTTCAAACGATTTACATGATACACCACTTTAAAATTCAAAATTCACTTCAAAATGTGTGCTAGAGTGTTGAGATGTCCTCCATGTGCGCTTTGATAATGATGATCCTGCATCATACTCCTCTGGAAAAAATTTCATGGAATCCTATCCATGAGCTCTTGCATTAACCTTCCATGCTTCTGACTATCTGCTTCATTTACCCAACTGACATCTTCTATTGGGTGTCCTTTCCACTTTACCAAATACTCAAAATAAGTCTTTCTTTTGGTCTTCTTACCAGTTCTCTAAACTATGATCTTCTCCATCTATGGATTCTATGCTATAGGCATCTACGTCTCCCACTGGATCTCTTTATGATCTTCTGATCCTTTTGTGTCATCTTCCCTATAAGGATATAGGTCTGAAATGTTGAATATGGGAGATATACCCACATCTTCTAATAGCTCTATCTCATAAGCATTGGCACCAAATTTCCTTAGTATCTTGCATGGTCCTATCTTCTTCAATTTCAATTTGTTATGTGTTCCCCTTGGGAACCTTTCCTTTCTAATATGTGCTAGAAATTTATCTCCCACTTCAAATTGAAGTTCTCTCCTATGTTGATCAACTCTGCATTTATACTCTTTGTTGTTGTTCTGCAACTGCTCTTTGATCTGATTGTGAAGCTTCTGCATTTCTGTAGTGAAGTCTTCTTCTCCAACACTTTTGAATTCATTCTGCTCCATATCTCTCAACTCTGATACTCCTCTTGAATTCATCCCATATACTATCTGAAATGGACTCTTCCCTGTACTCTTGTTTGGTGAGTCATTGTATGAAAACTTTGCTTGTGACAGAATCTGATCCCACTAGTTATGATGTTCAGTGACCAGAATCCTCAACAAATTTCCTAAACTTCGATTTACCACCTCAGTATGTTCATCCGTTTGAGGGTGATATCTTGAAATAAAGGATAACTCTGTCCCCATTTTCTTCCACAATGTCCTCCAAAAATGACCAACAAATTTAGTGTCCCTACCTGAGATAATACTCTTAGGAAACCCATGAAGTCTCACAACTCCCTTGAAAAAACAAATTGCAATGTGTGTTGCATCATTATTTTTCTGGCATGGGATAAAGTGTTCCATCTTTGAGAATCGATCCACTACAAAAAATATGGATTCACTTCCTCTTTCTGTCCTTGGAAATCCCAACACAAAATCCATTCTTATTGCATCCCAAGGCCTATCTGGAACAGGCAATGGTTGATACAATCCATTGTTTTGTCTCTTTCCTTTTGCATACTGACAAATCTTATAGATGTTCAAAAAATTCTTCACGTATGTTCTCATACAAGGCCAATAGTATGAACTGCTCAACTGTGAAAATGTCTTTTCATGGTTGAAATGTCCTGCTAGACTTCCACTATGTTTTTCCTTCAACAAATTTTCTCTCATTGAGCATTTTGGTATGCACAACTGGAAACCTTTAAACAACAATCCATCCTAAATCAGATACTTTTTCCACTATCTTATGTCTCTGAGCATAGGATTTTCACATGCTTCATATGCCTCTTTAAAATCCGAATCATCATAGTACATTTCCTTAAGGTGTTCAAACCCCAAGGTTTTCAGATGGAATTCCTGCAAAATCAAACATCTCCTGCTCAATGCATCAATAACTTTGTTAGCATTACCATAAATATGTTTAATGACAAAAGTGAAAATTTTCATAAACTCTATCCACTTAGCATGTCTTTGATTTAACTTCTCATGTCTAGTTATGAATTGTAAATCCTGATTATCGTTATACAAAAAAAAATCTTTTGGAACAAGATAGTGTCTCCATTTATTCAAGGCTTGAATTACTGCATAAAATTATTTGTCATATTTGGAGTAGTTCCTCTTAGTGCCATTCATCTTATCACTTAAATATGAAACATGCCTATTATCTTGGCTCAAGACTGCTCCAAATATGATGCAACTCCACTAGCATCACTTAAATGTGATGCAACTCCACTAGCATCACATCTTACTTGAAATGTCTTCCTGAAGTCTAGCAAGACCAAAATCGGTCTTTCTGTAATCTTCTCCTTTAATATCCTAAAACATTTCTCAGCTTCTTATGTCCACATAAAATACTTGTGTCTCTTATTCACCGTATCTAGGATCGGTGTACAAATTCCACTGAAATTTCGAATGAACTTCCAATAGAAACTTGCTAATCCATGGAAGATTTTCACCTCGAATATGCTCCCTGGCGATGGCCATTCTTTGATTGCTCTCACCTTCTGTGGATTTATCTTCAATTCATTTGAAGAGATTACAAAACCCAAGTAAATGAGTTATGTCTTCATAAAAGAGGACTTCTTCAAATTAATCAACAACTTCTTTTTATGCAATCTTCTCATTACTAATGTTAAGTGTCTCAAATGTTCTTCTTTAGTTTTACTAAAGATCAGTATATCATCCAAATACATAATCACAAAATTTCCAATGAGATATTTTAATACCTCATTCATCAACCTCGTAAAAGTACTTGGGGAATTTGTTAATCCAAATGGCATAACAAGCCATTCATACAACCCTTCATTTGTTTTGAAGGTTGTTTTCCACTCATCACCTTCCCTCATCCTTATCTGGTGATATCCACTTTTCAAATCTATCTTTTAAAAACAGCTTTCTCCACTCAAACAATTCATTAATTCATCCATCCTTGGCAATGGAAATATGAACCTAATGGTGATTTTATTTATGTACCTTGAGTTTATACACATTCTCCATCCTCCGTATGTTTTTGGACTCAACATAGTTGGTATTGCACATGGACTCAAGCTTTCTCTGACCAATCCCTTGTCCATCAAATCATGGACTTGTCTTTTTACCTCCTCATTCTATTGAGGTTTTAATATGTACACTGCTTTGTTTGAAAAAAATTGTCCTGGTATTAAATCAATGTGATGGTTGATACTCCTGATAGGTGGCAATGAGTTAGGTAATGCATCAACTACTATGTCAACAAATTCTCTAACAACTCCTGAATTTCTTCAGGCAGTTCCTCCATAGAAGTACAGGTAAGGATAACTCTTAGTTTCCTCACCACAACAAATTGTGTCTCATGTTCCTTATTTACTTCACTCAAGAGTTCCTTCCCACTCATGAGAAGTATACTTGTGTTGGATGCTTCCTTCACCTTCTTTTCCTCTATCGGTAGTAACATGTGTGTCCTACCATTATTTTCCAAAGTATAAGTATATTTTCTCCCATCATGAATGACATTCATGTCAAACTTCCATGGTCTCCCCAACAAAACATGATATACATCCATGGGAATCACATCACACAAAATCTCATCTCTATACCCTCCTATCTTAAATTCAACTAGGCAATGTTTGGATACCATTACCTAGTGATCTTTCTGCAACCATGAGACTTTATACGGACTTGGATGTGAAGTTCTTTGCAGCTCCAATTTCTCCACCATCTCTATGGATACTAAGTTATCAGTGCTCCCACTGTGAATTATCACCTTGCATACTCTATCTTTAGTCTTTCAAGCAGTTTGGAACAAATTGTTCCTCTACACTAGTTTTGCAACCTCTGGCTCTAGTTTTAAGAGAACCTTCTTCATCATTAGATATTTTTCATCTTCTGCACCTTACGCCTCAACATTCTGCTTCTGCGCTTCCGAAATGTGAGCTTCACCTCCTTTATTTCTCTCGGGGCATTCCCAAGATATGTGTCATGACTTTCCAAAGGAATAACACTTCACTTCTCCTCCTCTGCCTCTTTCTCTTCCTCGAAGAAAAGAATTTCTACCACCATATTGTCTTCCTCGGGAACTTCCTCCTCTTTCTGAATGACTATGTGGATTTTCAATCTCACCCTTGGGTTTATGTGCCTTATCATGGACAAATCCCTTACCTCTATTTAGACTTCTACCTCTGCTTCATTGGCTCTGTTTTATAGCCAACTTATCTTATGCCTTCATCGCAATCTGATAAGCATCCTCAACTGTCCTCATTGTCATCATCCTGATTTCATCCTGGATTTCATATCTCAGGACATTGATATACCTCGCAACTTTTTCATCATCTTTCTCTCTCTGTCTAGCCCTGGTGTTCATCTTGTAGAACTCCTCTGTGTATTATTTCACTGTCATTCCCTTCTGTCTCAGGTTATACAACTTCCTGAATAGATTTATCTGATAGTCCTTGGGTATGAATTTAGATTTCAACTTGGCTACCATTCTATCCCAATTCTTGATCTTGTTTTTTCCTTTGCATCTTCTATCATCCTGTAGTTCATCCCACCACAGCATTCCATGTGCTTTTAATCTGGTGACAACATGTTTCACCTTTTTCTCCTCATCAACATCTTTGTAATCGAAGTACTTATCCATTGATCGTATCCAATCAAGCAATTATTCAACATTTAAGTTGCCTTCATACATTGGTATGTTTATCTTTTCTCTAGCCCCCAATTTAACAACAATTTTCAGTAAGTGTTCTTCCACAGCATCCTCTGCTACAACTTCTTCAACTTCTCTCTCTTCGCTTTCTGCATCATTGATGTCTCTAGCATCAGGTGCTCTCCTTTGTGTTGTCTCCATAGCATCCAACCTTGTGCGAAGTTCTCTCATTTCTCTCTCTACAACTCGATTTTGTACAGGTCACTCTGAACGTCTTCTAAGCAGCATTTTGCTAACCTTTTCTTCACACACAGAGAACAATTTGCATCTTTGGTACCACTTGATGCAGCACCCCCCCTTCTCTCCTCAGGGTTGCTCAACCTCCCAGTCAAGGATCTTTAAATTCTTGAGCTGAATTAGCTCTTCGTGACCTTGTTGGCCCCAAAAAAAAATTAACACAAGTCTTCATCACTTTAGGCACAGGTCGTATGGAACCCGTGGTCCCTCTCCTTAGCGCTTTGTTTTTTAAATCTTAACGCTGAAGGGCACTATATCCTTCCACTATCCCCTCTCCACATGTGACCTCGGGATGTGACCTGGGACTAAACCTCCTAAGCACTCTGCAACTTCGGACTTTGGCTGCCTTGGATGCAGCAGATCTCTTTTCACGTGAACTCCAAACTGGTGAAGCTACCCAGAACTAGATCTATGGTTCGCGTTTCTCTGATGGCCAACGACTATGATCTACTTCGGGACTCCAACCTTCGGTAGTTCTGGGCATTACAACACCTTTTTCTTCTGAAGTACTCTGTACCCAGAGCTTTGGGAGTTCTCGTGCCTTCATACTTCAATTCTTCCATAGTGAATTTTCTCCAAAGTAAATCTCTACTCTCCACGTGTCCCACTTCTCATCAATGACTCATGTTGACTCTGGCCTTCAGGACTTTTAACCCTCAAAAACTTGCTTAGAAATTTCCCCGGAGTGTTTTATCACCGGAGTAATAGATCTAATGCCACGCCTTCCAACAATGGATGGCTAAGATGATTCCTTACCTTTGAAGCTTCAGAGGAATTTTGGTCAATGACTCCACTTCCTCCTTTCCTTTCCTCCGGAATACTCACTTCTGGACTCCACGATCTGGTAACTTGTGTCCCTCTCATATCGATGTCCATGATTTACTTCGGCAATTTAGACTCCGGGAGTTTTGGCTTCACCACACTCGTTTTCTTCCAAATTACTCTTCTTCCAGAGTACACAGATCTTTGTCATGTGTCCTTCCTCAGATCGATGGCCTTGATGGACTGTGTTAATTCGTGACTTCGGGAATTTTGGCACTTTGCTCCACGCAAATATTATGGAGCTTTTCCTTCCAAACTCTTCGATCTACTACTACGTATCCTCCTTCAATCAATGGCTAGGATCCACTTCACATATTCGAACTTCGACGATTTTCACTCCTCAACACTCCAAATCCTCTGATTCACGAAGTTCCGAAGGAACCCATGACTAACCACTATGCAACTCTCCCAAATCTAACAATCTAGAATGATCTTGCTTCCTTAGAATGGATCTCGCATGTTAACTTGGAGAATCTTAAAAGACTCCACCCTATTGAAGACTTCTTGCCGCTACCTCTTCTGGGCTTGTTCTTTCTTTGGGACCTCTGACTTCTCAGAGTGCCTTTTCAAAACTTAGTCAAATTTTGACTTCTATGCACACCTTGCAACAAGTCTTATCCTCAACTCAACTTCTTTGTGCGCAACTGTGCATGCCTTGCAACAGTTCGTTACTCAACCCAATTTATCCTCCTGAACAAAAGAACTTAAGTATGTTTCCACCTACGCACACCTTGCGAGGTCTTCTGCGCTTATTTTCAAAAAAATCTTAAAGCTACTCCTCCTGAGCTTCTGAGTCAAAAGACTATGTCAATGCACTCCTTGCGGACAATATGCACTCCTTGAAAATGAAATCTCGTGAAGAGAAACAATTGAAATGTATCTAATATCGCATATATTCATACATTCAACCATGTAAATGCATTCATAACATAAGAAAAAGAAATAACAGAGGATTATAAGTAAACAAAAATCCTACCATTCATTCATTCAGATAGACTTAGCAACACCCAACATTTGGAATAATGTTTTTCTGTTATATTCATTCAACTAAAATGTACATGTGTTCATACACTACTCTGATAAGCTTCAACAACTCCTACAACAACTACAATAATAACTTCAACAGCCTCTTCTGGGAAACAATACAAATATTTATACAAGAGGGGCTCTTCAATCCTTTTCCCTCCAACTACTCTAGAGCTATCCTATCAATTTAAAATCTTTCAACTACTAAGGCTTTATTACAATAAATGTCGAGACAGACAGATAAGAGTGAAAGCTCCAGATCTATACTGCAATCTACAACATTAAAGGAAAATGCATTCCCCATCGATCTCATGTGATGGTTCAGTTGTTCTTTAATTACAATCCTTTCAAAATATTTACATGATACGCCACTTTAAAATTCAAAATTCACCTCAAAATCCACGCTAGGACGTTGAGCTATCCTCCATGTGCGCTTTGATGATGATGCTCCTGTGTCTCGGTTTCAAGAAAAAATTTGAAAAAGAGGGAGTTTTCCTCTTTCCTAATTGAAGTTTACACTTCTCAAGGTTTTCATGGATCAGTCTAGAGTCTCTATTTACAGCCATAGCCTGGTTTTAGAGTTCAGTTTACGTGTTTTCTTGATTTTCTATTGTTTACTTTTAAAAAGGGTTTTAAGAAAGTTGTTGAATTGTAAATCTTCCTTCTTGGTTTATTGATTGAATCCATGTGATCCGCAGTGGGATAAAAGGTTTTTTCCATTCTTGTTCCAGTCTTTTTATCCTTTTTTACTTGCTTTGAAAAAAGAAAAATATTTATTTTAGTTTTTCCCTTTAAGACAATTTAAAAAAAAAAAAAGAGTTTTCCTTTTCAATTTGTTAAGTAGTTTGAGTTGGTTATTTGCAAAAAGGAAAAAGAGTTTGTTTTTCAAGTTCTTTCTTGATTTATTGAAGCATAAGTAGCTTGTAGTCAATCGAAAGTACGTTTTAGGTTTTCCTTACAACATCTTGAAAAGTTGGTTACAAAGAGTTAGTTATAAAACTTTGCTTTTGGTTTTGAAGTAATTTTTCTTTCAAGTGTTTTAATTTTCTTCTCCTTTTCATCTCTTATAACACCATTAGTTTCACCACCATATCCCATGAGTAAATAAAGACTTTAAAAAGAACGCTTAATCTAAAATAAACTAGACTTTTTATGTTTGTAGGTTCAACCAACTAGTTTAGGGTTAGGGCCTTGAATTAGGTTGGAGAGGAAACTCTTCAAGGTCATTAAATAAAACATTGGAGTCTGAGTTAGGGAGTGTTTAAGTCCAGTGTCATAAAATTTATCTAGGACCCCCCTCTAACACAAGGGATAAAGACGAGGTCGCGTGAGGAAAGGCAGTGGAGATAACCCCTCCAAAGCCAGACTGAACGTAGTGGGGAACGCATATTGAGGATCTGTCTTGGGAGTACTACCGACTGCATTTTCCTACATATCTTCATGGACCTCAAATCCGTTTGAGATCCTTTTTTTTCTTCCAGACCATTTTCTCTCGATACCCTTGATAAGTTTTAGACTTGTTATCCTACTCATTGTGATCCGCCCGAATGTCGACTATACCCGCCTGGTGATTGACTGCGAGCTGGAAACTTAGTTTTCCATATTCTAGGGACTTACATGGGTGACTGTAGGGGTATACCATGGTACCTGGGGAAGACGTCGGATCACGCTTCACAGATTATACCCAGAGGGTGCTTCCATGTCAAGTTTCACTTGCACCGATTAGTTTCTCTAGTGTTGATTGGCATAATTGTCCTTCCTACTAGATAGTTGATTGCTTGATTTTCCTTTTAGGAAATTTATAGTGTGTGCTTGGTGTTTAAATGCTAGTTAAGCCTTACTATGTCAGTTGATCATTTCACAAGGTGGAATATCAATAGCTCTGTCAATCATGAAGGCTTCAGGGCCTGTCTCTGATTACATTCAAGCCACCTTTGCCATCATTACGGTGAAGAGTTGACCAAAAAGGGTTGATCGAAGAGATCAGGCCGCAGGAAATTGTGCCTAAGCCTACTCTACGAGGAGACTATTCGACTTCGGAGGAACCTATTATTTTTTACCTTGAGGTAGAATCTCTCGAGCTAGCCAACCCTCTTATTACTGACTTATCAGCACCGATATTGATACAAGTTGTCCCTACTTAGGTGACACCTTCTAAGCACTAGTTGGTTTTACAAGTGGCAATGGAAGCAAATGATGCTACCTTGTTTGGGATTCCTCATACTCTCGTTTCGGCTACAACTGCAGGGGGAATATTGCCTCCTCTCCCACCTTCATTAGTCCAGACCACAGTGGTCTTGACTCCCTCTACTTTGGGTAGTGGTCTAATACCGTCATAGATGACAACCACTACTTTGTTCACTCAGAGTGTGATGGACCCTCTATTATGATATGGGATGCCCAACTTTGATTCAAATTCAGTTCTTACATACTCCACCTTACAGACCATGGGTCTAGGGGAAGGGAGATAAAACTCTCTCGTGCAAGGGTCAATCAGGATTGCTTCAGTCCCCTTTAATGCTATCCCTTACAGTGGGGATCATATACCTCCTCCATCCCCCTTGCTCAAAAGTGCTTTCCAGCAACCAATCGGGTTGAATGCTAACTATATCTTGTTTGGAGCAGGCATTTTAGGACCTTCATCTTACACAATGATGGTGGGATCTATGTCGTTATCTTTGTTTGACGCGATTGGGAACAATGTATTTTCTTCGGTTGTTGTCTCGGCTGGGGGAAACCCCAGTTTTGGACAACAGAACCTGGTGCAAGGTACTATTGCTACACAGGGGGCAATGCCTGGATTTTTCTCCACTCTGGGTCTTTGGAATCCCTGGCAGTGATCAGTTCCCTCGCAAGGGATGTCATTCGGGGGAAACCCCTTCCATGCTCAATAGAACCCCAGGCAGGGCTCCCTACCTATGCCTATCGGATCGGCTGGGGGCATCCTCTTCCAAAATAATTGGAACACAACGTAGGGAGAAATCCCTGCGCAAGTTATGTCATCCAATTACGAGATTCATTCGATGACACTCCAACAAACACAGTTTTCATACACTAGTCAAGGCCATGGTTTCTACCAGAACCCTAGCCAGCAGTCCAAATTTTCTTGGAAACTTGGTGCCAGTCAAACTCCAAGACCCTATTTTCTTGTACATAATACTCAACCTAAACTACCGTTTCTAGCAATTCTACATCTTCCAGAATTGTTGAGATTACTCAATGACCCAATTTTCCACGACCCATGTTGGCCCCCCATGCCAACTAAGTTTCCCTCAGATATTCCAAAATTTGAAGGCAAGCCTGGCAAAGATCCAGATGATCACGTGACAACCTTTCACTTATGGTGCTAGTCAAACTCACTACGAGACGACTCCGTCCAGTTGCACCTTTTTCAACGCTCTTATAGGGGGTGTCGCGAAATGGTATATTGAGCTCAACCACTCAAGGTATTCTTACTTCAACGACTTCGAGATGGTTTTTTTGAACCATTTCCAGTTACCCGTGAGATACGATGTCGGGACCGAATTGTTGAAAAACTTTGAGAAAACCAAGGCCAACCATATCTCTGATCATATCCAATAATGGCAATGTCGAAAGAGATTGATTAAGATCCAGTTCCTTCTGGATTTCTTGTTGGAGTGGTTCCTAAAATATTTGGTACCTTGCATATCCAAGGACGTAGCAACTTCTAGAATGTTTTCATAGGAGGAGGTGATAATGAGAGCGCAACAGCTTGAATTGATCTACTCTCAGTCTGGCATGCTCTATGAGGATTTGCCAGACATGCTGCGATCTATTCTCGACAAGGACAAGCAAAATTTTGGAGTCCATGTCGATGGTATAGTGGGCTCAGCACAAGGAAATTCCACTAATATGTTATCAAATAAATTGCAACAATTGTCGATACAACAAACTATGGCCAGCCATACCTCAGGTTCAGTTTTTCCCCCTACATAAACGTCAGGCATACACACTGTGCAATTGACGAACCCAAAGGCCAACCAGCACCCTTAGGGAAATAAGAAACAATGGAACAAGAAGGGTAAAGGGGAAAAAAAGGATACCAACAATGTCGGTAGGAGAAAAAAGGAGAAGATAAAGTCGAAGTATTTGTGTAACCTTTGCACGGAGGACCACCCGACTCATATATTCCCTCGAATTGCAAAATCTCAGAAGCTATTGGCATAGCAACAACCTGATGTGATGATGAACCCATTTCCACATCGGAAAAACATGGCTCAAGCTTTAGCATGCTTGAGTGCATAAGGGGGCAGTTAGGGACCCCCCACGACTACCAGTAATAACACGGTTGTGAATTTTTACATGATGAAAGTCGAGGCTCATATAGCAAATAGGGCTCGAGATTACGGAATGTTGGAATCTGTCGAAAAGGGAAAAGAAGCCACGAACCCACCTATTGAGCACTCAACACACCCTAAAAATCCTGTGTCAAATCTCACCTTTTTGGGTACCACTTAATCTTTTGCACTGTTTGATTCTACTTCAATATGAAAATTGCTACCTTGCTTACCATTTTGTTTTTCATTTTAAGACTTTTAAAATATGTTGAGCGTGTGAAAATCATCATAAATTAAAAAAAAGACTCACATTTAATCAAAGTACCTATAGTTGGAGCTTTACCCTGACGCGCTTAAGAAATTTGGCATCGGGAAGACTTAGATGCAATAAGAACTTTTTGTGAAAACCAAGATAGTCAAGCATCGATCTTCATCAAGGTCAGCAAAAGAAAGTCTCATGTTTCTGCGAATGAGCTTCACCAAGGATATCGTCAATGACCGATCCACTTGGAATGGATGAAAGGTTAAAAGGATAAGTGTTGAACAAGAAATGAAATAATAATCGTCGATTGCCGATTTCCGAAACGTTTGTGGGGTCAGGAGTTTCAAAGGACGATAACCCATGAAGAAACTAAGCGTTGATTTTATTTTTTGAATGTTGATCCTCGATACTCACCCGGCATCGACAGTCGCAATATCTATCTCAATTTAGCGTGTTCGATGTAAACGAAGTCGCGAGTGCAACCTATTGACAATCAAAATCATCAATGTAATTTCGCCTGCAAAGTGTTGCTAAAGCCTATTATTATATAAGACTAAATAATGCTAGTAGGTGGGACCCCTTTGATCTTGTGAAGATCAGATCTGTTCATTTTCAATGTTATGATGATGTGCTACAAAGGTTCAAATGGTTGATGAGAATGTGGTTGTCATTGATATGAGTTAACTTTGGGATGTTGTTCCTTCATGATACTACAGTCTGCTATTCATTTATGGTATTCGTTCTTCTCGCACCTGCACAACAAATATGTTAGTGAAAATTGCAAAAAGGCATTTTGAAGAAAAGAAAAATACTATATTTGATGCAAAAGAGACCTAGCTCTACAATACTACATGCATAAAGTGTTTGTTGATTATTGTTAGACCTTATATAACAAGGAAATGGCTAAAAACAAAATGTTAAATTACATTTTTATATATATGCATATGGTGGATATTTTGGTGGCGCATTTTGGCAAAGTGATAATATAATGGTTATACATTGGTTAATGGAATCGGTAGCTGATATACATACGTTATAAACGTTGGTGGCTCATGGGAGTAATGG
>WSFP011455205.1:0-19372 GCA_009831015.1 Picea engelmannii
CCTACACGATTCCTTGCCCCTTTCCAAGGTCACTATTTCAACTCCCCATGGAGCCAAACACAAAATTTTACCAAACAATAAGGGGGTGCCACATGGTGTCCCCTGGCTGGGCCACGTGGCACCCTTTCATTCGCCCACGTAAACTGACATGTGTCAACTGTGGATTGGTACACGTTAATACCTATCCACATCACCTTCCTAGTCAACTACCCAATCATCCCTACCACATTAGCAATATGGTCACCATGCCATGTTTGTAGTACGGTCTTCACAGTCATCCTGTATGGACTGTACGGATTGCATAGTGAGTAATTTGTCCTATTTGGAAAAATGGACAAAACACAATATCTCATCCATACAGACTCTATTTGAACCCGTTCAAGTTGTGTTGGGATCGTGAGCACACGATCTACGCAATAGTAGCATTTTCAATCATTTTTGAACACTTTTATTTTTGAGCTATTTTTGATCCCCTAGATCACTCCTCCCCATTGGGAAGATTTTGGACCTCCAAAATACTATTTTTAGTCAATATCAAGATGAGGGTATATTTTCATCCCCTTTCTAACCTCAATAAATTTATCTTTTCTTGGATTTGTTCCTTTTAGACCAACATAAAGGTACTCCACATTCCCTCGTTTTGAAGTTCTTATCTTTCTGTCAAGGATTGTATCCTCATGCAATTCTGAAATACATTCTGGATACAAGTCATCTATGGAACGAATATGAACATACACTCCTTTATCATCAATCAAATGAGACTCATACAACTCAAATTCTCAACATTAACAACTACATACATTTTCATATAAGGAGGCAAATCCAAATGGAAGGCATTTTTACCAATCTTTTCAAGAATCTTAAAAGGTCCATATCTAATTGGTTTCAACTTTTTACCTTCTCCTTTAAACCTCTCTTTGCTAATGTAAAGATAAAATTCATCTTCAACTTGGAAACTGTGATCAACACGATGATTTTCATGTCTTGTCTTGTGCTTGGCTTGACTCTTTTCCAACTGTTCTTATACCATTTGATGCAACAATTGAATTTGTTTAATGAAATTCTTTTCTCTATCAATGTCATAATGAGCATCAATAGAAATATCCTTTCCAAAGATAAAATCTAAAGGACATTTTGGAAAATAACCAAAACATGCCTCAAATGGAGATGTTTGAGTTTATGAATGCTTAGCCTGGTTATAAGCATGTTGAATGTAGTGTAGGTGCTCATCCCAAAGCTTAGGATGCTTTTTGCAATAACCACAAAGAAGATGTACTACTATTCTATTCACCACTTCTTCTTGACCATCAATTTGTGGATTAAATTCCATGCTCTTTTTCAATTTGGTGTCCTTGAGTGCCCATAATCTTGACCAAAAGTTCCCAATAAATCGAGAATCTTGATCAGAAATAATAGATTTGGGCAACCCAAAATGTACCCATACATGTTGAAAGAACATTTGTCATTTTTTTAGCTGTAACATGCTTCTTACAAGGAATCAAAATACACATTTTTCTGAAATGGTCAACCACAACATAAAGATAATCATGATTCTTTTTTGACATAGGTAATCCTCATACAAAGTACATGGAAATGCTTTCCCAAGGACGAGAAGGAACCGGAAGTGTAGTATACAATCCTAACTTTCTATTTCTAGGATTACTTGTAGCACATAAAGAACATCCTCTTACATATTGTGAAAAACTTTCATTCATTTTAGGCCAATAGCAATACCTTTTCAAATTAGCCACCATCTTGCCTACACCAAAGTGGCCAACAATAAGAGAAGAATTTTCTCCCCTTATGATGTTGACTCTTTCACCCTGTGGAATACATAGATTTCCAAGATGATACAAAAACTTATCATGCACATGGTAATCCAATTCCTCAACTTGGTTAGAATGACACAAAGTTTCATAAAACTCTTTAAAATAAGCATCTAAAGCATATTGTTCAACATATCTCTCATGCATGATATAATTATGCTTATGAATGACTGAATCACTGACAATAGGCCTAGAAAGCATATCAACAACTTTGTTATAAATGTCTTTCTTATACTTGATAACCAAGTGGAATTGTTGTAGGAAACCCATCCATCTAAAGTGCCTTGCTTATTGTAGATTTGTTTTGTGACTGTAAATATTGCAATGGTTGATGATCTGTGTGAATAATAGTTTCTTTTCCCAACAAATAGTGTTTCCATTTTTTCACACTTTGCACCAATGCACACAACTCCTTATCATATGTAGGATAATTAATCATAACACCATTAAAAGTTTCAAAATGAAAACAAATGGGCTTACCATGTTGCAACAAGATTGCTTCCATGACATAGTTACTTGCATCTGTTTGTATCCGAAATGGTTGTCTCAAATCAGGAAGTGCAAGAACTCGAGCTGAACTAATTTTCTCCTTCAATGTATCAAAAGCTTTTTTCTTCTTGCCTTCCCATTGGAAAACTTTATTAATGCTTGTCACTGCATGTAATGGATCTACAATTGAAGAGCAGTTAGCAATAAAGTTTCTCCAATATTGGGTTGGTCCAAAAAATCTTCTTAACTCCATTACATTCTTGGGCTTGGGACAATCCAAAATGACTTTGACCTTGGAAGGATATATTTTCAGTTCTCCTCCTCCAACAATATGTCCCAAGCAAACAAGTGATGTATTTCCAAACTCACATTTAAACATATTTAAAAAGAATTTTTCTTTCTTCAAGAAATCTAAAACTTGCTTCACATGCCTAACATGCTCTTCACAAGATTTTATAAATATCAAAATGTCATCCAAGTAGACAATTACACAATCATCAAGAAAAGACCTTAAAAAAACATTCATAACTCTCATGAATGTTGCAGGAAGTTTACAAATCCCAAATGGAATAACCATACATTCAAACAAACCTCTCTTTGTTTTGAAAGTTGTCTTCCATGCATCTCCTTCAACAATCCTAATATGATGATAACCAATTCTCAAATCCAACTTAGTGAAATATTTAGCATCTTTCAATTGATCAAGAAAATCATCAATTCTAGGAAGAGGGTAATGATTCTTTACCATAATCTTGTTCAAGGATTTGAAATATACACACATGCACCATGTACCATATTTATTTGGTACCAAAACAATTGGTGACCTACATGGCAATGTGCTTGGCATGATAACCCCTTTGTCAACCAACTGTTGGATTTTTTTTTTAATTTCAACATTCTCCATGACTGACATCCTGTACATACCAATGTTTGGAAGAGGACAATCTTGCTGCAATTGGATCTCATGTTGGATACCTCTTTTAGGAAGTGATCCTTTTGGTTCCTGAAACATCTCATCATATGGGTTAACAAACTCATATAAATCAGATTTTAAATTTGCATCACAACCTTGGAAAGCTTATTTTTAAACATTATCTTTGGGTTTGATCATCAAGAGTACAAAGTTCTTACTAGTAATGACTAATCTCTTCATTTGTTCAGAATTTACAAATGAAAAATTCAACTTCTTTGTATGTTCACTAACAATGTACTCAATTACATTTAAAAAAAATGATATGTGTTCTCATGACGATGAAAGATGGCTCTGCTATCATATAAATATGGGCTTCCCAACACAATACCACAAATATACAATGGAATAACATCAAGCTCTACCTCATCTATAAAGTTTGCAGTGATGGAAAATATAAGTTTACATATTCTTGTCACATGCAATTTGGCATTGTCACATATCCAACCTTGAGGATATGGTTTAGGATGAGGAGTTGTTTCCAAATGAAATTTCTTGACAGTGTCTTCAGAAATGAGGTTTTCTTGAGATCTAGTATCAAATAGATTATTTATCTTGTTATGCTTTGAAATAACCCTTATGTGGAAAATACTTATTCTTTATTTTTCATGTTGAGTTTCATTGAGGCTACTACTTAAAGAAATAGTACTGGAAATAGAGTCTTTACCTTGAAATCCCATGGTTGTGATTTTTGTTTCATCTCCAAAATCATATCCTAAATCATGTTGTGTAGTTGCATCAGTCTTTGGTTTCACTTTGCTGTTGAAATTTTTGGGTCTCTTTTCAGGATGAAGTTTCCAACAATGGTCTTCGTCATGGCCTTCTTTTGAACAGTGTTTACATGTGATTTTATCTCCCTCTTTCTTGATTGAATCATTCTTCTTTCCATTTCCTTTGAATTTCCTCTTTCCTTTGTCTCCATTTTAAAATGGCTTATTTCTACCCTGTTGAGGATTATTCCTCCCTTTTGCTTCTAAATGATTTTCTTGTACACAAAATTCATCTATATTTGTAGGTTTAAACATAAGAATTGTGTGTCTCAAGTAGCTATGCAATCCTCCAATCTATTTGAGTAAAGTTTCTTGAGAAGATAAATCTATACCCAAAATCAAATCTCTTCTTCTAAATTCTTGAGTGTAGCTTTGCACACTTTTCCCTTTAGCTTCCCTAAAGTTTTTCCAATCCATAATAGTTTTTTTCATGTATGCTAATGGATAAAATTTCCTTTTAATTGCAACAATAAAATCATTCCAAGAGGATAAAACTTTACCATGTTTCTTCATGTCCCCTTGAATTTTGGCTTCCCACCAAATGAGTGTTTCACTTTCCAATTTAAGAGAAGCAAGTTGAATCTTAGTTTCATCATCTTGTATTATTTTTATCCTACAATACACTTCAATTTGACGAATCAAATTATCCAATTTCTCAACATTTATCTCTCCATTGTACATAAGCAATTCAAACTTAATATCAAGCTTAAGCAAAGGAGTTTGTGGAGGAATTTTACCATGTTCTTTTGGAGAATTTGGAGATGGTTGTGAAATGGTAGAAGAAGTGGAAGATGGAGGTGAAGGAGGTGGAGTGTCACCATTCCCTCCATTCCCTTTTGGAGTCTTATCACCATTATCCTCATTACATTTTGGAGGATTTGATCTTTCTCCTTGCAACCTTGCATTCATTCTTGAAATAAAACTTTCACCATTTTTGTTATATCATAAAAGGCTTTTATGAAAGTTTCATATTTTGAAGTAGGAATTTCATGAATCTCCTCATGAGCCATATTTGGTGAATTCCTCCTTGAAGCTTGAGTTGAATGTATGGTTCTCCTTCTTGAAATTTAAGAACTAGGCTCTACAAGTTTCCCTTATCCTCTTGTTATCTTCAACCTTGTAAGAATCAGAAAACAAAACACTTGCAAATAATCAAACCTTAAAAAACCTTTGCTTTGATACCAACTTGATCTAAAAATGAAAAAGGTTTGTGTATATAAATTTTCAAGTGGAAAATGTATGTGTCTTGGGGAATGGATCAATTTACAAGCACATATATTTACACATATATTTTTAATGAGTTATTTACTTGAAATGAACAACATAAACAATCATAAACAACCATCAAAATAAGCACATAACACAACAAAATGATAAAGGAGTTCACCCATATCTTGGGCTACATCTCCTGGTCCAACTTCCAATGGATCATATTCATTATATGATAAAAGTATTAAAATAAGTTCTTTATAATGCTCAAAATGCAAAATAGATGGCTCCAAAATGTCCAAAAGCCCGTAGCTAGGCTCTTCTTGCACCTGGTTTGGCCCAAAATTAAAGAAACTACACTTCCTGGAAGTTTTCCCCCAATACTTATTGTCTCTGCTCTCCAAAATGCACCAAGAATACACAGACTGTGAAAAACCTAGATTTCTCACACCAAACCTAGCTCCCCACGCAAATCTGGGTCATGGGTGGATTTTTCACGCCGTTAGCGGATTTCCAGCACCTACCCCAGAGATCTTAGTCGCATGGGCCATGTGGCCATGTGCTGGGAAACCTCCTGCACCAATCGGTTGGCCCCATCCTTTTCCTGTGATGTTGGTTGTATGGCAAGTTTCATATTTGTGTGACCACGAGATGGGGATAATCTTCAACCCTTTCTCTGCCTAACCGAAACCAAAAACAAGTTTAAATATTTTTTTTAAAGTATAGGGTTAAGAAATAAATTTAGGTGGATTGGTGGCTCGACCTACGCAAGTCCTTGCCCCTTGCCGAGGTCATAGGTTCAACCCCTCGCATAGCCAAACAATTTTTTTTACCAAACAATAAGGGGGTGCCACATGGTGGCCCCTCGTTGGGCCACATGGCACCCTTTCATTCACCCACATAAACTGACATGTGTCAACTATGGATTGGTCCACGTCAACACCTATCCACGTCACCTTCCCATTCAACAATCGAGTCATCCTTTCCATGTCAGCAATATGCTCACCCTGCCATGTCATCAATATAGTCAACATAGTCAACCTATACAGACTGTACGAACTGCACGGTCAACAATTTTGCCTGTTTGGAAAAATAGAAAGAACACAATATCTCAGCCATACAAACTTTGTTTGGGCCCGTTCAAGTTGCGTTGGTATCGTGAGGATGAGATATATGCAATGGTACCATTTTCAAGCATCGTTGAACACTTTTATTTTTGAGCTATTTTTGATCCCCTAGATCACTAAAGTAATGCCACCTAAGGGGGAGGTGGAACAAAAGATATAGTTGTTTTGTGACTCCCCATTACCAAGTATTGGGTTGTATAGACAACTTATTTTGGAAGCAGACAAAGTGAAAAAATAGTTGCAATAGTTGTTGGAAAAGGAAATTATTCAATCAAGTACCTCACCTTATGGGTCACATATCATCATAGTACCCAAGAAGGATGGGACTTGGAAAATGTGTATTGACTACAGAGCTTTGAATAAGATCACACTCAAGAATCGATACCATATGCCTAGGATCAATGATTTGTTAGACCAATTGCAACATGCCAAGTACTTCACTAAGTTGGATCTCAAATTAGGATACCACCATGTACACGTTAAAGAACAAGACACCTAGAAGAGTATCTTAAAGAAAAGGCAAGATTTGTATGATTGGTTGGTCATGACTTTTCGTTTGTGTAATGCACCATTTACATTAATGTGTTTCATGAATGATATATTGTGTCCCTATTTAGATTCATTTGTAATAGTGTATTTGTATGACATGATATTTTATCTATCTATCTAGGAAGAGAACATTTTCCATCTTATGCAAGTGTTCAAAGCTTTTGAAAAGCATAAGCCAGTAGTTAATCTTAAGAAATGTGAGTTTTCTTAGGATTCATTTGTGTATTTGGGGTACATGATTGGTGGAGGGGAACTCAATATATATCCATCAAAGATGGAGGCCATCATGAAGTGGCTAGTTCCTACTAATGTCACTAAAGTTAGGATCTTTGTTGGGGTAGAAAAATACATATAGAATTTTATATAATATTTTTCAGCAGTAGTTGCACCACTCCACACTATAACACCTAGTGGTAAGAGTTTCTAGTGGGGAAAGAATCAACACAAATATTTTTATGATATAATATGAAAGATCAATCAAGCATTAGTTATCAAATTTCCTAACTTATATAATCCTTTCGAAGTGGAGACATATGCAAGTGGGTATGTTATGGGAGTAGTTTTGATACAAGGAGGCAAGACAATATGCTATCATCCTGAGATGTTTCATGGGGGAGCTTTGAAATACCCTACATATGATAAGGAAATCTATGCATTGGTTCAATATATTAACTTTAAATATGTTGAACCTGCACATAATAGATCTAGCTAGAAAATACTACACACATTTGTAGAGAGAAATTAAGAAAGAAGAAGAAGGAGAGAAATAATGGAAGAATTCTCATTAACCATAATGAATAATGAATAATTTACACATGATATACTCTGTATAAATCAATGAATGTGCATTAGAGGAGAACCAATGTGCCATACTGGTGGTCTAGATTGATATGGACACACACCAACAGTTACAAGAGTGAACTACCACCTAGTCTAGTCTCTCAGGCAGTTACGGGAGTGAACTGCCACCTAGCTGAGTTAACTAGTCAACCAGTCTTCAGTTAACTAATTGAATAGAGTGTAGTGAGGAGTAGATCAAGGAATCAAGGGTAATGCACCAGTCTGGTGATGATCCCAAGGAAAGTGTGAATTAGCATGGTGATTGTTCACACAGGGGCAGACCTAGGGTTCAATGCTTCAACAAGGCACCAACAAAAACCTAACTACCAGACCTTTCAACAACACCTGCGAAGCAGATGAAGTCTCAACCAAGGTAGAGGTAGGGGTGGTTGCAAGAATTAGGTGTCTGCATCCTTAGATGGGACACATATATGTGATTCTTACTCTTAGCAAGCACTTTAACATAGATCATTCATTAGTATTTAACCCTCATGGCACTCCACAGATGACACAAAGCACCGCAAAATTCACTTAGATCTAGGTTAAGTTAGTACTTAGCAACAAAAAAATAGGTCTAGCACTCAACACTTTCATATATGTCAAATATATACCCACACATCTAAGAAGCACAAAGCAAAGTGGATCTATCTAAGTATATCATAGCAAAGCACATAGAATAATCATATCAAGCACAACACATAGAAAGAAACCAACACATTAGGTCGAAGCACTGAGCATAACACACAGAGTTACCGTGGTTCACCCCCACCTTGGGGCTATGTCCAAAAAGTCTTCTTCTTTTTTATTAGCTTTGGTCAATCATATTACAACTCAGAGCTCACACTTGTACTCCGCATAGGACAAGAGATCTGTGCGCACCTCGCCAAATTCTCCTTCCTCGATTAGATATAGCACAGATCCTTCTTACAATCCGTGCACTCAACACTTACATCACTTGCACTCATCTCTGCAATTCGGTCACACAATATACACAAATCCTTTACTAGCACTTATCTTATCTTCTCTCCCTCTCTTACATTGCTTAGATACTTATTTATACTTAAAACAATAGGCCTAAACATGGGTAAACCCATGGGATGACATCCATTTCCCATTACATTAAACAAAAACCCTAAAAGGGACCAAAAGTGGGCCAAGATCCCATGATCTCTGCTTCGCCTAGTGCTCCATATTTGATAGGTTGTCGAAGTCCAAAAACGATCAAATATGACCAAGTGTTCCTCAAAACTTGGTCAAGGGCCAACAGGCCCCCAACACTCACCTGTGACTCATCCCGAGTCACTCTGGTCTAATCAACTCCACTTTGAATGTCTCGAACTTGACCTGAGCTACTTCAACCTGCTATAGTGCGACAACCTCTTGTTCAGTGAAATCCTGGATCACTGGTTTGTTTACTGGTCCTTCCATGCACTATTTTGCGTTGATGAAAACCTGTTCAAGCTCAACTGTCTGGCTCTCAACTTCAGTGAACAATTGGCATGCTTTCTCTTGGAGTGGTTGAAGTCGTTGAGAGACTTACATCACTTTACTTTGCATCATGTGTACATATTATTGGGCAATGCATTGTTTTGGAAATCGCTTCATTCTTTCAACTGGGGTCAAGGCCTTCAACTGTGCCTGTAGTGTATCTACATGTTGCTTTGTTTCTTGGAGTTGTGCCTCCAATGTCTACAATTCCAGGTTCTCTGTGAGGTTCTCATAAGTCTGGGCACTTCTAGCACTCAACTGCTTACATTCCAAAGCCAAGGTTTTTAACCTGTCAACTACGTTACGGGCAGTTGCCTCCCATAGATCTCTTACTTCTTGGGGAGTCTCAGGCATGGTATAAAGTTCCATATCTACGATGCACTGTTAAAGTTACTGGATTACTTCTTCAAATTGTGCCACATGTTGTGGGACATGTTCTTCAATTTTCACTTCAATGACCATCACAGAGAGAAGTGCTCTGTGAATTCATTCCTATACATCAAGTTGATCTGCTAGCAATTGGTCCTTGCTCTATTGTAACTTTGCTTTCTCCTCCTCCCACTTCACTTGTAAGGAAAGTTGTTCCTGTTATGCCTTCCTCTGTTGTACTATAAGTGTGCTCTGTACTTGTGCCAAAGCTTGGGTGACTTACACTCTGTCTTCTTGAGCTCATTAAGGGTGAGCTTTGATTTTCTCGTAGCTCTGGCATAATTAGGTGGGCTCATCGCCTGTTCCTGCTGTTCCCGTCATCAAGTGCATAGTACAAATGACTCGGCTAGACTGGAGTGCCTATTGCACTTCTTGAATTTCACCCATACATCAGCTGAATATCTCCTCCTACTTTTCTTCTTTCGTTTCTGCAATCTCTAGTGAGGCATCATTTAGCGTAGCGATCAAGAAGTCGAAGTCATCTTGTGTGAGGGTAGTGTTAAACATAGTCTAGCTGGTCTTATTTTTCTTTTGGGATGAGGGATTTGGTGGGGTGAACTTACTTTTCTTAGGGGGATCCTCCTCCTCTCTAGGCAGAGTAACCTCGCCTTTTTTTTTCTCAACATTTGTGCCACCTAGTTCTTTATCATCACCTCCCTATGCAGGTGAGATCAAAGTAGTCTTCATGGATGTGCTATGGATATCTTGAACTTCATCATCCGTCTTAGTCTTGCTCGGTCCAGGTGTATCTATTATAGCTTCAGGGATTTCCATGTCGGATATTTCTGAGGGGTCCGCTAGAACAAGGAGGTCCGCCGACCATTCCTTGGTAATCTAATCCAAGTCTTCTTCTATCAACTTGTAGTATGACTAGAGTTGTTGTTTGTGCTCATCAGCGCACACTGTGATATAGGTGAAGTGGTGGTCTACACTGAATTTGATCAAATGTCTAAACCTATGAAGTGTGTTTGGTGTGAGGCGTGATGTAGACTAGATTGCATTCTTCAATTGGTTGTAATAAGCATGGAAGATGACATTGGACTGCCACTACTTGTTCATGTCGCTAGAGTACCACAATGTACAGAACTTCGCAGCTAGTCGTTTGAAGGGTTCGATCTCCAAAAAAGTGGCACCTTCTGGTAGCTCCCAGGTGATGAAAGCGATGAGTATGAGAAACCAAATAAAGTGGAACTCATACCCTTGGTCTTGCGCTTCTCTGTAGTCAAGCTCTAGCTGATTTACAAGGTACTTCGCCTAGTTCATTTGTAGTCCCTCCGCGAACTTCCTTGCGAGGTCACTATAAATCCAGTCACTTGTGTGGGTTTGTTCTTGCAGACTAACTTTCCTGCGATCATCTGGAAACTGAGGTGCAATGCTTCATTCTCGATGGAGGCTACCTTGTAGCCTTGCGTGCCCTTCTCTACATCACCATATGTGTCCTTTATTCACTGGGAGAGAGAGCGATCTGCGGTCTTCCAGGGTAAAACTCATGCGGGTCAGGGCCCTACATGCTTAGCCCTGTGATTCGATTGATCAGAATCAGATCCACAGTGATGCAATGGTCCAACCATAAGTATCCTCTGTGGTAGTAGGATAACAACAATCTGATACATGCATTCACTTCCTAATGCCTCCCGAAATGAGGAATCTTCATTACATTGAGGAGGGTTGACTACGCGAGGTTATGGGTCCATTGTTGAGGGAAACTCTTTGGGTTCCTCCCTTTTGTGATAGTTAAGTACTTGTGTGGGGCTAGCATACTATAAAATTTGTGATCTACAAGGTTAAAATCACTAAATTTCAGCATTGTGAGCTTATCCTGGTCAACATGAACTGTGCGCACCCCTTTCGGGAGGTATGCAGTGACCAAAGCATAGTCGAAGTCTCTGATTACAATGTCTCAATTCACTATGTCACTTAGTGGTGGGATATACTTAGGTAAGATACTTGGGATCATATTCATAGTGGCGAAGTCATTTCTGAGCTTAGATCGTCTTTACGAAGGTGGTCGGGATGGTCTTGCTCAAGCAACGGAGGGGGAAGCTAGAAATTCTCTCGAGGAAAATGCCTGTACACTTGTATACACTCCTCACTCCGAAATGACTCTCTCAGTCATTAAGTCAATTAAAACTTCTTCAACTACTTTCTCAGTAGCGCTGAACTCATCTGACATACAAGCTTGGGTAAGCTAGCTCGAGTGCGAAGGTAATTCAGAGACTACAATGAATAGTATGGGAACAAGGAAATGATATCAGGGTGAATTAATCTTAGGTTTCATGCTCAAATTCTCACTTAGCAAGAAGTATTCTCGATGCGTGGTGCGATGGACTAAGTAGGGAAACTTAGCAACATTTTGATGGCAACAGTTATGATCCTTCATTAACTTCTGTTTGACCCGTTATGGCACATTTCAATGGTTGGATGACGAACCTCGATTTCTTTTCTACCCATTCGGAGTAGAAGTCAAACGGATATATCATCCCCAATGGATATATTGCTTTTTCATGGAGAATTACTCTATGTCGTTGTTCTGATATCTTGGTGAAGCTCCAATTCGATAATTTTTCTTTCTGTGAAGTATCCTCCAGAACCTCTTGTAACCTTATAGTATTAGCCCTTTTATTTCTTAACTTTCTAGCCTTATTCCCAATGAGCTTTGTCTCAGTAATGATTTTACCATTCTGATGCTTATCTTCTATGGTCTTAGTTACGTCGCGATGTTGAAATTCTTTCCTAGGGTTCATGGATAATACTTCTTCTGTATCGAAAATAGGTAACTCAATATTTTGTGGATCCTCTATTGTTCTCTTAGCATCGACATCAGAGCTACTAGTATTAAATATCTCTGATCTGCTCTTCTGTTCTTCAATCAAGTGCACGATCCTTCTGGTCATAAAGTCTTTTAACTCTTGCTTCTTCTATTCCAAAACTTCTTCTTCCTCTTTACGTCTGGCTTGTTCTCTATCAATCCAAGGTTTTCCTATGAGCATGGTAAATGGGGCACCGTCTTCATCAAATTTAACAATCTCAAAGTCTTCCTCTATCGAAGTTCCATTGACAGTCATAGGTATCCGGGCGAGCCTTCCACATAGGTTTACTAGCTTTCCTCTGAATAAACTTGTCCCTCCTAGGGAAGGGCTCATGGCAGGATTTCCTATAGCTTCCCAAGTTCTTTATGGCATAATGTTCACTTGTGTTTCTTCATCAAGAACACAGTCAATGTCGAAGTCCCCTAATCTTGCTTTGAATTACTCCTTTTCTTTGAATATCTATGGTAATCGGACATCTTTATATTCCTTTAGGGTTTCTTTTATCCGTATTAATATTTTCTCTGATTCTTGTTGGGTTTCTGCCTTTTCTGGATTTGCCTTTAGGTATTCTTGATTCAGATTCAACCTTTCCAACTTAGCGATTATTCTAGGGAAATCCAATACATCGTGGTCCAAAGCTTTGCAACAGAGATAACTAGGTTTTCTCCCAGGGCATTCCTTAGCAAGATGTCTTGGTCTTCTGCAACTATAACAAAGAGTTAATCCTCTCTTTCTCTTCAATGATCCCCAACTCTTCTTGTACTGCGCGCTAGGATCATAATGGATATCCTGAAAAAAATTATTTCTAGGATCCCACATCCACTTGTTAGTCCAGACATTCTTTCTATGCATAGGTATAACATATCTATAATTATACTTATCAGATCTATTCATATCAAACTTTCTTTCATCTATCAATGCCCTAGTTTTTAAGCTAGGACATAATCTATCAAACATACCTAGATAAATGCTCTAGAAACAAAAAATTTCACTTATCTTACATCTACAGAGCACAAAACTTCCATATCTAAGAACTTTTGACTATTCTTACCTTTATTAGAGCACAAAGCTTACAAATCTTACCTCTTTTCTGTAGATCTAACTTCTTTCTTTCAGAAATTTACACTTTTACTTTTCTTAGAGCACAGAGTGTTTAGATCTCACTTCTTTTCTTCGAATATGATATTCCTTTCTTCAAATCTGACCTTATTCCTGGCACAAAGCTTCACAGGTCGATTAAAAATCTGCACACTAGGGCAACATATCTACACACAGAGCTTTCTTTTGTACAAAGTTTCTTCTTCCTCAGTTCCCAACAATCACAGTTTTAGATCCCGGAAACAGAACTATTTGTTGGCATAGGGGTAGACCCACGGTTCAATGCTCCAAAAATGCACCAACAAAACCCTAACTACCGGTCCTTTTGGCAACACCCGCAAAGAAGATGAAGTCTCACCCAAGGTAGAGGCAGGGGTGGTTGCAAGACTCAAGTGTCTGGAACCTTAGTTGGGACACAGATCTATGATTCTTACTCTTAGAAAGCACTTTAGCATAGATCATTCATCAGTATTTAACCCTCATGGTACTTTGCAGATGGCACAGAGCACCACAACATTCACTTAGATCTAGGTTAATTTAGTACTTAACAACATCAAAATAGGTCTAGCACTCATCACTTTCATATATGTCAAATCTATACCCACACATATAAGAAGCACAAAGCAAAGTGGATCTATCTAAGTATATCATAGCAAATCACATAGCATAATCATATCAAGCACAACACATGGAAATAAACCAACACATTAGGTCGAAGCACTGATCATAACACATAGAGTTACCGTGGTTCACCCCCACCCTGGGGCTACGTCCACAAAGTCTTCTTCTTCTTTATTATCTTTGGTCAATCGGATTACATCTCAGAGCTCACACTTGTACTTCACATAGGACAGGATATCTGGGCGCACCTCACCAGATCCTCCTTCCCCGAGTAGATCTAGCACATATCCTTCTTACAATCCGTGCACTCAACACTTACAACACTTGCACTCAGCTCTGCAATTCAGTCACACAATATACAAAAAGCCTTTACTAGCACTTGTCTTATCTTCTCTCCCTCTCTTACATTGCTTAGCTACTTATTTATACTTTACAAAATAGGCCTAAACATGGGTAAACCCATGGGCCGACATCCCTTTCTCATTACATTAACCCAAAACCCTAAAAGGGCCCCAAAAGTGGGCCAAGATCCCGTGATCTCTGCTTCGCCTGGCGCTCCATCTTTGACAGGCTGTCGAAGTCCAAAAATGGTCAAATATGACCAAGTGTTCCTCAAAACTTCGTCAAGGGCCAATAGTGATGATCCCAATCTTGCATGGTGACAAAACCAATGCAACTTCTAGAATCAACTCAACTAGTCAAACTAAAGTGTCAATTGAAGAGAATATTATCCAGGTGGAATATTCTCCCCTAAAATATAGGAGACTAGATAATGACTAATTATGACTAATAAAAAAGGAAAAACCTTAGGAAAAAGAAATCCTAGGTGTGTGTGAAGTAACTCCAACACCCCCCCTGAACATCACTATGGTGAAAATAAAGAATGGGTCCTGGCAACGCGGCCATGTTAGGTACCCAAATACAAAATATACATTGAAAATAAAGTGATTAAAGAGGGAAAATATTATGGGAACCCCCCTCCCCTCAAGGAACAATGTATGTAAAAAGAATAACTATAGTTGCTAGGAAATTGTGTCCTTCACTCCAAGATGATTTAGCAAATAATGGAACTTCTTCTCATTGAAGGTCTTGGTGAAGATGTTTGTCATCTATTTTGTTGAAGGAAATAACTATAGGTCGATGATCCCCTCATGTACTAAGTCTCGGATGTAGTGCATGTGGATATGAATGTGCTTTGTCCACTGCCTCTGAACTGGATCTTTGCAGAACTTCAAAGTGCTCTGGTTGTCACACTAGATGAAGATCGGTCGATGAAACTGAATTCCCAAATCAGTGAGAAAATGTTGTAGCAACATAGCCTGAACGGTTATGTTAACTACCCCTCTGTACTCTACCTTAGCTAAAGATAGAGAAATGTCATCTTGCTTCTTGTTCGACCAACATATAGGCCTGGAACCAATACTGAGTGAGTAACCAGATGTGGACTTGTGATCAGTGCTATCGCCAACCCAGTCAGAATTAGTAAACCCGATGAGATCTAATGTAGATTCTACTGCATAATGAATCTCAAAGGTGGTGATGCCCTGTACGTATCGAAGGATACACTTTGTAGCCTTCCAATGTAGCTCATGTGGCTCCTGCATGAACCTGGAAACTGTTCCAACTGCATAGGAGAGGTCTGGCCTGGAGTGTGCGAGATACAAAAATCTCCCTACTAGATGTCTATATAGTGCGCTTTCAACCAATGGAGTCTCCCCACCATCCTCAAGTTTGACTCCTGATATTAAAGGAGTCGGATCAAACTTGCAGTCTGTCATGTGAAATCTCTCAAGGAGATCTCGTTCATACTTTGGCCTAAGAAATTTTGATGCTTGATTCATCCTGAATGATCTTGAGTCCAAGGAAGAAGTGTAGCGGACCCATGTCCTTCATAAAAAACCTGTCATGTAGAATCCTCTTGACTGCAACAATCGCTGAAGTCAAGCAACCGGTGATCACAAATCATAAACATACATAACTAAGAGTAGAAGTGAATCAACCATCCTAATCATGTATACATTCGGGTCTAATTTACATTGTACAAAGTTTAGTGACAACAGGTAGGAGTCCATATTGGCATACCATTCCCTCAAAGCTTGCTTGAGTCCATAAAGGGACTTCATCAGTTGAATGAGAAAATACGAGTCCTACAAAAATCCTTGGGGCTGCTCCATATAGATCTCCTCAGATAGATCACCTTGAAGAAATGCATTATTCACGTCCATCATATGGAATTCCCATCCCTTGGTTGTCGCAATGGCAAGTGCCAATCGTATGGAATCCATCTTCACTACTGGAGAGAAGGTCTCATCATAGTCAATACCATGCACCTGCTAAAAGCCCTTGGAAACAATCCTGGATTTGTATCTTCTAATCTATCCATCTGTTTCACTCTTATTCCTTTAGACCCATCTACATATGACAATTTTCCTCCCAGAATGAAGGGGAACCAGATCCCAATTCTAGTTCTTGAGGAGGGAGTTGTACTCCTCCTACATGGAAGATTCCCAAAAGGGATTTCCAGTAGCCTCGCCATAAGACTTTGGATCTGAAGACTGAACCAAGAAAATATGCCTAGAGGGAAATGGTTCAGTGGCAGTGAGTGAAACATGAGGCTCCATGAAATAATATCGAGTCCTCCTAGTATTGGATGGATCACCAACGAGATCCCCTGCATCTTGAAGAGTAGTATGTGCCCACTTGGGCCTCTCCTCTAGCTCTGCAACTACATATGGATGTGTTAACTCTACAAATGAGTGTATTGACTCTGAATATGAATCATCTGAGTCTTCTAAATTAAAACTCTCATCTGAAGAAGAGTCGGCATGTGCATGCTCATCATCTCCGACGGGTGGAAGAATGAAGGTTTCTGCATGTGACTGCTAAGGTACATGTGAGACACTTTCCTCAGATTGGACACTATGCTCAATGATGAGCCGGTCCAAGGAGAGATCAATAGGCCTATATCCCTTCACACCGTTGGCATATCCAACAAAAATACACTCAGTGATTTATGGATAAAGTTCCTTCCTCTTTTCAGAGGGAGTCCAGGACCATGCACATTAACTGAAAATGGGAAAGTGGGTCACTTCCAGTTTGAGGCCTCTCCAAGCCTCGTAGGGGGTCTTATCCTTGATAGATCTATGGAGAGATATGTTTTGGATGTATGTTTCATAATTAAGTGCTTAGGCCCATAGTATATGTGGTAGTGACTTTGCATGGAACATGCAAGATGTCATCTCCTTTAGAGATCTTTTTTTCCACTCAACAACTCCATTTTGCTGTGAAGTATAGGGAACTGTGTGCTACAACTCAATCCTTACCTCATGGAAATGATTATGTATCTCATGATTTACATATTCTCCCCCATTATCAGTTCAGAGGAATTTGATCTTCTTTTTAGACTATGTCTCAACCAGGGCTTTGAGGTATTTAATGTGTTGAAAGACCTCATAATTTTTTATAAGAAAGTAAATCCATTTAAAACATGAGAAATCATTAAAAAAAAATAAGAACAAAACTTGATTTTCTGATAGATGGATGTGGAAAAGGATCCATAAGGTCACTGTGGATCCAATCTAAAGGCACATAATCTCTCTGAGAATTTCCTTTGTCAAATTTCTCTTCAGGGTGTTTTCCGAGAACACATCCATCATATACTCCCTTGGAGAAATGGATGTATGGTAGACCATCAACCAATATTTTCTTGCTAATTTGTTTCATGTATTTGGAATTCAAATGTCCAAACCTTTCATGCCATATCCTACTACTTTCATCAATATGAGTAAGTAGTAAAGTAGAATCAGGTTCAATGAATTCAGAAAAAGTGTACAATCTAGACTGATGATTTACCTCATCGGTTGCAACCCTGGAGGGTTTGCATGTCATATATGCCCACAAAATTTGGTGTGAATATGAATTTCTTTCTAGTGTCATAATTCATCATTTGATACACAGAGAGAAGGTTGACCGAAATTTTGGGAATGTGCAACACATTTTTGAAGCTTCTGTTGGTGAGTTCAATCCTTCCTTTACTGGTGACTTCGATTGAAGAGTTGTCCCCCATTAGAATAGGAGGACCTTTGCATGCATCCAATGAAGAATATACTTCTTTTTAGGCAGCCATGTGATGTGATGCTCTTGAATCTACAATCCAAGCATCGAGAGAGGAGTTGGTGGCAATCAAGGCATGGATAAAATTTCCTTACTTGGGATTCTAATCTTATGGCTTCTTCTTCTTGGCACCCTCGGGGATGCGATCTCCAAGAGTTTTTTTCTGATGTATTTGAGTCATTACATGTATTTTTTTTTTCATGCATGCAGATTCTGGATGGAATCCTTTGTGACAGTATGTGCATTTCTCCCCTTTTCTTCCCTTTTCCCCTCTAGATCCGGAGGCATTGATGAAGGGTTTTGTGTACCATCCCTTCTTCATATGTGCATGAGATTTCCTTTTGTATTTATCTTTATATTTCTAATATTTTTGTCTTCCATCTTTCATAGTAAGTGCATGAACCATTTGGCCTTTGATTTTTCCCATGTTGATGAGCTTGGTTTTCTCTTGTGTCAGGGATTCAATAAATTCCTCAAGAGAAGGCATCTTCTGGGTGGCTCCAGAGGACAATTTGACAGAATGGAATGTGGATATGAATACAGAGAATTCAGGACCAAGTTTGGAGAGAATGGTGAGAACCATTTTTTTCTCCTTAGATTTATCAACCCTGCCTCATCCATTCGATTTAAGTACTTGGATTTTATATGGCTATTGATGGTTCTGTATTTGTATTCAAGGTTAACCTGTACAATCCTCTGTTTCGGAGATGAATCATTATTCTCTCCTTCCATTCAAAGTAGTTGTAAGGTGTAATAATGAATTCTTTTTGGAAATCCATCTTTTCGTTGTCTTCAATCTTTTGTACTTGCAAAATTGTTTTGGTGTAGCTTTTGATTAGTAGTATGCCAACTCTGATACCATGTAAATGTGTTGAACCTACACAAAATATATCTATCTATAAAATAGTACACACATTTGCAGAGATAAATTAAGAAAGAAGAAGAAGGAGAGAAAGAATGGAAGAATTCTCATTTACCGTAATGAATAATGAATAATTTACGCATGATATACTCAATATAACTCAATGAATGC